>JARYGA010021465.1:0-31678 GCA_030545235.1 Helianthus tuberosus
TAACTAGGAATGTTTAACCTAGTTAATTAGAGGGAATGTTATAGGAATTAAGTGGGTAGTAGTCTACTTAATAACTAACCAAATATAAGGGGCCAAATTTGGATAAACTTGAAAGTTTATTTAATAAAAGAGATTTAAAACAATACACACACATATGTGTGTTCTGCTCGTCGACCTCAGGAGACTCCTTGGAGCCAAAACCCTAAGTTCCAACCAAATCATCAAATTGAAGGCTCAATTGAAGCTCAAATTCACAATTGAACGTGAATTAATGATCACCCAAGCTAGGGGATCATAAGGTATGTAAATTTTTGATGATTTGTGAAGTTATGAAATTTGAATAATCATCATAATTGCGAATTATGAATGAATTATTGAAGCTATGACTGAAATAGTGATGTATACTTGCTTAGGAACAAAACCCTAAGTGAAAATTATACATATATGCTATGAATTGAATGATTATATGATTTACCACACTAGGATAAGTGATTTTTAATCATATGATGAAATTGATGATATAATTATGATAAGAATCCTCATATCTGTTATTAATAATATGATACTTGAATGATTTAGGTGTTTAAGTATATAAATCATACTTGATAAGTGGTGAGTTTAGTATGATAAGATGAAAAATCGATGATATAATCATGTTGAATGATGTATGATATCATTATGTGTTAAAAATGATTAAAGTTGTGTTAAATTGATGAAATTCGATTACATGAACTTGATTAATAACGTAGTTAAAAACGGTAGCATAAGAATGATGCTTACCGAATAATTGGCCAAGCAATTAAACGAGTAGTTGAGCTACCTCGTGTAATTATTTATGTTAATAGGAAGTTGACTTTAAAAAGTCAAACTGACGCTTGACAAGCTAGGTGGAAGCTTGGGAATGATGCGGGTCAAACGAAACAAGTATGAAGAAAAAACCTAATTTGGGTGCAAGGTAACTAAAACTTACACCTTTTATTTAATACCTATTGGTTTTATAAGTTATGAAAAATAGAAATTCATGTTTGAATTATGATGTTCCGACACGACATGTGCGATTCGGAACAAAGACAATGCTAATAAACCATGTTTAATGGTTAAAAAGGACTATTACGATTATTTAGTCATGAAATGACTAATAGATAATGAGTTTTGAATGGTTACCTTATAGGGTAAACCAACATAAATAATAAGGGTAAAATGGTAATTCGAACACACGTTGACGATAACCGCTAGTTTTTTAAAAGACACTTTATGGCGTAAGCCATAATGGGTCAAAAGAGTTAAGAAATGGTTTATAAGTAAAATGACCATACGGTGTAAACCGGAGCGAGTAATGTAGACGAGATGATAATAAATTCATCTCGTAGAGATAAACGGTCATTTAGACCAAATGGGCCAAATGGTGAAGATATCAGCAGTTGAAAATATCGACTAATGAATATTGTCGAGTCTTATGTTCACAGGAGTGAATAAAGAAAGGATATTTGCATCGCTATTAATTAGCGATTATTAAACCAAGGTATTAAAACGGGTCAATATATTGATCCGAGTCAGGTATGTAAAATGGTTCAACTCATCATTTAGAACTTGAGGTTCTATAAGAGTTAGACAAGGTCAAAAATAGACATTTGGTTATCTTTTTAGGTAAACCGAATGATCTAAATTATAATCATTGTGTTTTGAAACCATAATGATTATTTAAACAAGACACAGTTTAAAAAGTGGGATTTTGGTCAAACATGCCTTTAAAACTCCTTCGTCGTAAATGAAAGGTTAAAATTGACCAAAACGCCCTTTATTGATAAATTGGACAAACGACACTTACGGGTTGTTCAGAAATAAGCGTTGGGATAAATTAAACCCATCGGATGTGTATAAAAGGTCAGATATGAAACCTTGGGTCAAATGACTCTAAAAGTGTCCTTGCCGTAAAATGATAATCCGAGGGGTAAAACTCGGAATATATAGATCACCACATTAAATCCACCACAAATAAAATTGTGGTGGAAGATCATTTGATATGAAATGTGGAAATATGAAGCTAGGGACGAATGGAAGCGATTCGTGCTTAAAATATGCTTAAATACCATTAACGGGTCAAAATAAGCATATGAGCGGAAATGGGTTTAAAATACTTAAGAAACCCGTGATTTGAACCTAATATGATAGACAATATCGAAAATATAAGGTTCATAACAAACATGTTTGTTTGATAAATACATGAACGTGTCAAAACTTAGTAATTATATATTAAGCCGAGGGCTTAAAAGTCTAAAATTTTGTTAATCTGGATGTCGGATTTTAACTCCATATGATGGAGAATCAATTTACGATCACGTAGGAGGAAACGTGACTTAAATCAGATCAATAATGAATGAGTTATGTCCGTTTTTTTAAGATTAGGATTTGCTGGTACAATGCAGGTCTGGGAAACAACTGTTTTGTCAAAAACAAGGCGTCGCGCCACGCGACGGGAAGGGGTGATCACCGTCGCGCAACGCGACGGCTGTCGCCCCCCGCGACCCATTTAACCAAATCTCTCGCGGCTTGCAAGAGATACTGAAACTGACAAAAATGTTGCTGTTTATTGTTTTTTCTTGAGTTTTCGTTTAAGACATGTTATAAACATTAAATGGCTAACTCGTTTAATGTTTTATGAAATGTAGGTGTTGTGTAAAGTACCGAAGGACGATCAAGCTCATCGAGAAACCGAACATGATCAAGAATTCAAGTTTCCGCGTAATAATTCGTCGTCAAGTTTTAAACGGCGAATTTACATACAAAATGTTAGAATGATTTATTTATTAAAATGTTTTAACAAACTCGGAATTTCAAGTGTATTTGTAATCGATAATACACAATTATAGTAGATATTTATATGAAAATCGTATAAATCAAGTAAGGGTCTTACAAGTTGGTAATCAGAGCTCAAGGTTAAAGAGTAAAGTCTTCGGTTCGAGACTTGATCGCAAAATCCAGTAAGTTATTCTGTACATTAATGGTCTAGCATGTAAAGTGTTGAAAACAACACATTACCCCAAATAAAGTGATAAAAGACCGATAAAGTTAAACGAATTACGTGTGTTAACAGGTGTCGTAGAAAGACTTGTATTATAATACAGGCGCTTATAAAGATCAACGTTACTAATATTTGTAAACGTTTTAAGTTGAAGGAACCTCGCATTGGAAGATAACGAGAGTTTAAGGAATTATCGATACGATAAAGAAATAGTCTGAAGTATTACAAGTAAGCCATACATGTCAAGGACATGAATCAAGAAATGATCTCGAATGAGAGATCGAACAACAAGAAAGTTCTCTGGGCAAGTATCTACAAGGTACACGTCTTAAACTTATAGTATAACTAGAAATATGCAACAAACACATAGTGAATGACAGTTGCATATAGAAGATAAAACTTGGAAAACCAGGATAGGATTCCTATCCAGGATGACGTTTCCAAGAGAAATTCAGTAGAGATACATATTATTCACAGTCGTGAATAATAAGAAAATAACTTAATTTAGTTTAAATACTAAACTTGGACGAAAGTAATCATCCAAGTAAGTATTTTCAATATAGATCCTATTGAGAAAAGTAATGATCACATCAACGAATGTGATTGTATAAATGGTTATAAAAAAGGACATTTTATATGTTCAAGGATAAGACGGGTAAAACTAATAATTGTTAATTGACAATTAAATAAAGTTTTACCAAATGAAATCATAAAAATGAAATAAATCGAGAGATTACTTACATGGGGCATGATGTGGTAATTATAATAAGTTCATGTATACCATGTGTTGATCGCTTACTCTGGCCAAGTAAGTAGTGAACACATGATACCGTGAGCTTATTATAATGAGCATAGTTATATCCGATGTGGTAAGGTCGAGACGAATGAAAAAGTTAAAAGAACCTTGGGGTCAAGAAATCTTATGGGCATACTCGTACAAATGGTTTTCGAGGGAACTATAAAAACGATGTATGGCGCGCATAGAAATAAATGACCCAAGTGAATTCGTGAAATAAGTCATTATGGACGAAAGAGCCATGGTTGACAAAAAGGGGCAAGTAAAACCAAAGGATAATTGACCCGCGAGGTCATAAAAACGAAGGTATTGCTCATACTAAAAGGCGATCGAAGTCATTGACTTTGGTCGCAGTAAAGAAAGGATGATGATAATCATCATTCAGAATTTAAAAGACCATCAAGCATGGTCACCTAAAGAATAAAGGTTTGGTTGAATAGAGCGACGGATTTCGCTAAGAAAACCCAACAAGTCAAAACGAAGTCTTAATGCAGACCTAAATGGTTGCATTAATAATGACTTCGGTAAATCACCCAGTTGATGGGTAAGGATTAAACACATACGTATACCGAGAAACGGGAATGCGGATTGAAAGTCAAAGGACTCGGATTATGAGTTATGACTAAAAGACTATAAAAATTTCGCAATTAGAAATTGTGATTTATATGTTCAACTATTTCGTGGTTGAACGGATTGAATAAAGAATAATGTTTGACTGTTTACAAGTGATGGATTTCACACAAACAAGTCAAATGGATTGAATAAAGTATAATGCCCGAGGGCATAAGGAAATGCAAACCAGGTAATGGGTTGCAAGGAAAAATATATGTAAACCGGATAACGGTAAGCATAATACAAACCGACTCATAAATGACGTGAGAAGTCATAGAGTCGGAAGAATTATTTGATAGAAAACGATTGTAGTCATGAACTACAGTCAAGGTTAACAGATTTTAAGTAAGAAAACAAATGATTTCCAAACATAAAAAGAATGATCTACAGGATCATCATAACCTCGGGTTATAAATAGTTTAAAGGTCTACGGGACCAAAATGACCCTCGATTCATAAATACAAAGAAATGAACTATAAGTGCCTTGCCTTAACGAGGCTAAGTGAAAGAACCTACGGGTTACTTAGACAAAGCGAGGGAAACAGTTGAGAATCCCCGCGTAAAATAAGAATGAAAAAGAATAAATTCTTAGCTATCAATTTCTTGATATGAGTAATTGTCATAAGTTAAAGAGAAAACGTTAAACTAAAATTCAGTTTTAGTAAGAAACAACGTTTTCACAAATATGACTATTCTGATAGGAATCGGAATTGCAAATATTAAAAGATATGAGTCTTGACACCGATGAGTGCAAGATGATACATTCGGAGAGAAATATTTTTCGATAAAAAAAAGTTAATATCTACTTAAATATGACGTGACGCGATCACGGGTTAAGAAAGGTAATGTGAAATATAATCACATAGTAGCCCGAGAGATGGGTATAAAGTAACTAGACTAATAAGTCTAGTTAGTGAGACTGGTTAAGGTCGAAATTCAAATTAATAATTTGGTTAATATGCTATTTATTATGAGAATAGCGTGGAATAAACAAAATCAATAGATTTATATGATCAAGTGGCCAACTTGGCGACTCGGTCAAGTAAACAACAAAGCTAAATAGTACAAGATGAAAGTGACGGCCCATGAGGCCTCACTAATAAAAAATATTGGTCACCTATGTTGAGGGATCATAAGGCTATAAGTTCACAAACAAAGGAGTTTGTTTGTTAATAGTGAAAGATCTCACTAAAAACCTCTATACAAGTTAAAATAGTGGATTCATGAAGAGTCCGAAAGTATAAAAGCGATGTATTTCGCTAAGTTAACCAAACTGGTGGAAATAACGAGATTACGTTATTTCGAGTTGCATTAGTTCGTATGAAATACGTATATGTTTTGTAACCAAAAAGATATTACCATGGTAATACTAACAATTGGTTAAAGTATGAGTAATGCTTAAAAGATTACTCAGATCAAATGCATTGAGTTTAAACTCAATGAACTATGTAAGAAAGGTTTCGAGGACCAAACATCTTTAAGGGGGATAGACTTGTAACACCCCAAAAACGGGTTTGGTAATCAAACCATTTTAATACTAAAAGGCGGGTAAAGTACCGTTAGTGGTAAAATTAACCCGGAAAATATTAGGAATTTTATAACTAAACCTAATATTTAATAAAAAGGGAAAAATAATTCTTTTGAGAAATAAAGCTCATAAAAGGCCCGAGTTAACGGGACTTAAAATAAAACGAGTTGTAATCTTCCCGAACCCACTAAGTTAACTAGGAATGTTTAACCTAGTTAATTAGAGGGAATGTTATAGGAATTAAGTGGGTAGTAGTCTACTTAATAACTAACCAAACATAAGGGGCCAAATTTGGATAAACTTGAAAGTTTATTTAATAAAAGAGGTTTAAAACAAAACACACACATATGTGTGTTCTGCTCGTCGACATCAGGAGACTCCTTGGAGCCAAAACCCTAAGTTCCAACCAAATCATCAAATTGAAGGCTCAATTGAAGCTCAAATTCACAATTGAACGTGAATTAATGATCACCCAAGCTAGGGGATCATAAGGTGTGTAAAATTTTGATGATTTGTGAAGTTATGAAATTTGAATAATCATCATAATCGCGAATTATGAATGAATTAATGAAGCTATGACTGAAATAGTGATGTATACTTGCTTAGGAACAAAACCCTAAGTGAAAATTATACATATATGCTATGAATTGAATGATTATATGATTTACCACACTAGGTTAAGTGGGTTTTAATCATATGATGAAATTGATGATATAATTATGATTAGAATCCTCATATCTGTTATTAATAAGATGATACGTGAACGATTTAGGTGTTTAAGTATATAAATCATACTTGCTAAGTGGTGTGTTTAGTATGATAAGATGAAAAATCGATGATATAATCATGTTGAATGATGTATGATATCATTATGTGTTAAAAATGATTAAAGTTGTGTTAAATTAATGAAATTCGATTACATGAACTTGGTTAATAACGTGGTTAAAAACGGTAGCATAAGAATGATGCTTACCGGATAATTGGCCAAGTAATTAAACGAGTAGTTGAGCTACCTCGTGTAATTATTTATGTTAATAGGCAGTTGACTTAAAAAAGTCAAACTGACCCATGATATGATCAAATGATAAATTCGACATAAGAATCGTAGGATGGAATAGTCGTAAATGATTATGACTAATCTAACCATCTCATAAATTACAATGATAGTTTGATCCTTGACAAGTTCGGTGGAAGCTTGGGAATAAAGCGGGTCAAACGAATCAAGTATGAAGAAAAAGCCTAATTTGGATGCAAGGTAAGTAAAGCTTACACCTTTTTATTTAATACTTATTGGTTTTATAGGTTATGAATAATAGAAAGTCATGTTTGAATTATGATGTTCCGACACGACATGTGCGATTCGGAACAAAGACAGTGCTAATAAACCATGTTTAATGGTTAAAAAGGACTATTACGATTATTTAGTCATGAAATGACTAATAGATAATGAGTTTTGAATGGTTACCTTATAGGGTAAACCAACATAAATAATAAGGGTAAAATGGTAATTCGATCACACGTTGACGATAACCGCTAGTTTTTTAAAGACACTTTATGGCGTAAGCCATAAAGTTAAGAAATGGTTTATAAGTAAAATGACCATACGGTGTAAACCGGAGCGAGTAATGTAGACGAGATGGTAATAAATTCATCTCGTAGAGATAAACGGTCATTTAGACCAAATGGGCCAAATGGTGAAGATGTCACCAGTTGAAAATATCGACTAATTAATATTGTCGAGTCGTATGTTCACAGGAGTGAATAAAGAAAGGATATTTGCATCGCTATTAATTAGGGATTATTAAACCAAGGTATTAAAACGGGTCAATATATTGATCCGAGTCAGGTATGTAAAATGGTTCAACTCATCATTTAGAACTTGAGGTTCTATAAGAGTTAGACAAGGTCAAAAATAGACATTTGGTTATCTTTTTAGGTAAACCGAATGATCAAAATTATAATCATTGTGTTTTGAAACCATAATGATTATTTCAACAAGACATAGTTTAAAAAGTGGGATTTTGGTCAAACATGCCTTTAAAACTCCTTCGTCGTAAATGAAAGGTTAAAATTGACCAAAACGCCCTATGTTGATAAATTGGACAAACGACACTTACGGGTTGTTCAGAAATAAGCATTGGGATAAATTAAACCCATGGGATGTGTATAAAAGGTCAGATATGAAACCTTGGGTCAAATGACTCTAAAAGTGTCCTTGCCGTAAAATGATAATCCGAGGGGTAAAACTCGGAATATATAGATCACCACATTAAATCCACCACAAATAAAATTGTGGTGGAAGATCATTTGATATGAAATGTGGAAATATGAAGCTAGGGACGAATGGAAGCGATCTGTGCTTAAAATATGCTTAAATACCATTAACGGGTCAAAATAAGCATATGAGCGGAAACGGGTTTAAAATACTTAAGAAACCCGTGATTTGAACCTAATATGATAGACAATATCGAAAATATAAGGTTCATGAGAAAATTGGGGTCAAACAAACATGTTTGTTTGATAAATACATGAACGAGTCAAAACTTAGTAATTATATATTAAGCCGAGGGCTTAAAAGTCTCAAATTTTGTTAATCCGGATGTCGGATTTTAACTCCATATGATGGAGAATCAATTTACGATCACGTAGGAGGAAACGTGACTTAAATCAGATCAATAATGAATGAGTTATGTCCGTTTTTGTAAGATTAGGATTTGCTGGTACAATGCAGGTCTGGGAAACAACTGTTTTGTCAAAAACAAGGCGTCGCGCCTCGCGACGGGAAGGGGTGATCACCGTCGCGCAACGCGACGGCTGTCGCCCCCCGCGACCCATTTAACCAAATCTCTCGCGGCTTGCAAGAGATACTGAAACTGACAAAAATGTTGTTGTTTATTGTTTTTTCTTGCGTTTTCGTTTAAGACATGTTATAAACATTAAATGGCTAACTCGTTTAATGTTTTATGAAATGTAGGTGTTATGTAAAGTACCGAAGGACGATCAAGCTCATCGAGAAACCGAACATGATCAAGAATTCAAGTTTCCGCGTAATAATTCGTCGTCAAGTTTTAAACGGCGAATTTACATACAAAATGTTAGAATGATTTATTTATTAAAATGTTTTAACAAACTCGGAATTTCAAGTGTATTTGTAATCGATAATACACAATTATAGTAGATATTTATATGAAAATCGTATAAATCAAGTAAGGGTCTTACAAGTTGGTAATCAGAGCTCAAGGTTAAAGAGTAAAGTCTTCGGTTCGAGACTTGATCGCAAAATCCAGTAAGTTATTCTGTACATTAATGGTCTAGCATGTAAAGTGTTGAAAACAACACATTACCCCAAATAAAGTGATAAAAGACCGATAAAGTTAAACGAATTACGTGTGTTAACAGGTGTCGTAGAAAGACTTGTATTATAATACAGGCGCTTATAAAGATCAACGTTACTAATATTTGTAAACGTTTTAAGTTGAAGGAACCTCGCATTGGAAGATAACGAGAGTTTAAGGAATTATCGATACGATAAAGAAATAGTCTGAAGTATTACAAGTAAGCCATACATGTCAAGGACATGAATCAAGAAATGATCTCGAATGAGAGATCGAACAACAAGAAAGTTCTCTGGGCAAGTATCTACAAGGTACACGTCTTAAACTTATAGTATAACTAGAAATATGCAACAAACACATAGTGAATGACAGTTGCATATAGAAGATAAAACTTGGAAAACCAGGATAGGATTCCTATCCAGGATGACGTTTCCAAGAGAAATTCAGTAGAGATACATATTATTCACACTCGTGAATAATAAGACAATAACTGAATTTAGTTTAAATACTAAACTTGGACGAAAGTAATCATAAAAATGAAATAAATCGAGAGATTACTTACATGGGGCATGATGTGGTAATTATAATAAGTTCATGTATACCATGTGTTGATCGCTTACTCTGGCCAAGTAAGTAGTGAACACATGATACCGTGAGCTTATTATAATGAGCATAGTTATATCCGATGTGGTAAGGTCAAGACGAATGAAAAAGTTAAAAGAACCTTGGGGTCAAGAAATCTTATGGGCATACTCGTACAAATGGTTTTCGAGGGAACTATAAAAATGATGTATGGCGCGCATAGAAATAAATGACCCAAGTGAATTCGTGAAATAAGTCATTATGGACGAAAGAGCCATGCTTGACAAAAGGGGGCAAGTAAAACCAAAGGATAATTGACCCGCGAGGTCATAAAAACGAAGGTATTGCTCATACTAAAAGACGATCGAAGTCATTGACTTTGGTCGCAGTAAAGAAAGGATGATGATAATCATCATTCAGAATTTATAAGACCATCAAGCATGGTCACCTAAAGAATAAAGGTTTGGTTGAATAAAGCGACGGATTTCGCTAAGAAAACCCAACAAGTCAAAACGAAGTCTTAATGCAGACCTAAATGGTTGCATTAATAATGACTTCGGTAAATCACCCAGTTGATGGGTAAGGATTAAACACATACGTATACCGAGAAACGGGAATGCGGATTGAAAGTCAAAGGACTCGGATTATGAATTATGACTAAAAGACTATAAAAATTTCGCAATTAGAAATTGTGATTTATATGTTCAACTATTTCGTGGTTGAACGGATTGACTAAAAGACTAAAGAAATAGCTCACGAGGCTAAGTGAAAGAACCTACGGGTTACTTAGACAAAGCGAGAGAACCAGTTGAGAATCTGTAAGACCCTAATTCGTATTTGACAAAAAGTCGCAGCGGAAATTCGTGCCATAAAATTTCTTTCATTACAAACGTCTGGACTTACTTGAAAGTTCGTCTTAATATGTATCTTTTACAAAAATAAAGCATAAGTCTTGTTTACTAATAGTACATACTCAATTATTCCCGTACAATCTATCTTGTGACTCGGTCTTCGATCTCTATTCCTCGTGATAACCGCCCGTGATTTGTACAACCCGCACTCACCATATACATTCATCACATTAGTACACAATACATAAACAAGATTCAATACATGTACACTTTCCATTCAGCTTTCTCTCTAATTTTAAGCATATCATTCGCATATCCATTCCCTGGTGAGCCTTCAATAATGTACCTGCATAAATCTTCGTTTTCCAGGCACACAATTAATATCATTAACACTCAGCGTATCCAAAATCATACTTACATATACACGTGCATACATCCATGCCTCTCTACATACATGCCTGCACTCATACGTATCTTCATACATACATAAATACACATCTGTATACGTACCTACGTTCCTACGTCTTTACATACATGCATACGATCACACGTACTTCCATACATACATAAATACTCATCTGCATATGTACATACATTCCTACGCCTTCACCTACATGCATACGATCCTACGTATCTTCATATATACATAAATACGCTTCTATATACGTACCTACATTCGTACGTCTCTACATTCATGCATACACTCATACATATCTTCCATATATACATAATTACACATCTACATACACGTACAAGATCTTGCATACTTCTTACATACTCGTACGTTAATTACATGGGACTTAGACTTTGATTTATAGCCCATAAACGTCAAAGGAATGATCAAAATCATGTTTGGGAGGCCCGTCGTGGTCCACGAATGATAAACCGAAGCCTACTCTACCCAAATCAACTTAGAAAACATTTTTCAGGTTTTTGAACATGGGGAGGCCGTCGGCGACGGCCCTAGGGTCGTCGGCGACGGCCCTTGCAAAAGCCCGTAGCCCAAAAATCCCGTAGACAGGCAAATAACTCGTCAGCAAAAAAACTGACTTTCCCATGCCCGTCGGCGACGCCCTCTAGAAACGGCAGTTTTCTGCAGTTCCATTTCGTCGTCCGTACGCACTAAAACGCGCATAACTTTTGAACCGTTTACCCGTTTAACCTCCCATTTCTTCCTACATGCTTGTAAATTCACATTCTATCATATGAACTTGAAATTCAACATCCGTTATAACAAAATTTCAGACTTTTAACTCTTCGGCTTATTACCCTCTTACCAATTTTGACCCGTTCATGCATTTATCAACATAACTTGATTGTTTGACCTAAATTCCTCATGAACCCTATAATTTCAACATTGTCTATCATAAAAGATTAAGTTCTCGGATGTCTTGCATCCTCTTGACCCATTTTCGCTCAAGAGCTTATTTTGACCCGTTAAGGGTATTTGCGCATTTTAAGGTCCTTAGCTTACGAAAATCATACTTCTTGCTTTCTTACTTTTTCAAAACATTCATTTAATCAAATAGCTTGTTTGTAATCAACTTTTAAGACCATTTGCCCATTTTACCCATCAAGGGCGTTTTTGTCAACTTTGACCCATCCCTTACTACTAAAGACTTCATTGCATAAATTACTAATCATGCGACTTATCTACACTTGTAAATGCACATACCTGGCTCGGATCAAAGCTATGACCCATTTTAATACTTCATCCGCTAAATTGCTAGATAATAGCAACGCAAATCCTCTTTCTATACATTCTACAAATTCATAATACTTAACAAAGCAATTCATTAGTCGATAACGCCAAAGGGTGACATCTTCACCGTTTGACCCGTTAATTCTAAATGTCCATTTTATCCTTGTGGGATGTTAGTTATTCATCATCCCATCTATGTAACTTATTGCTTCATTAACTTGCAACCAAAATTACCATAATACCCTTTTATCCCTTTTTAACCATCAAACTTAGTTTCTTGTCATGAACACATGTTCCGACCTGTATCAAAACTTGTCGGAACCTCATACCTCATTTATAAACTTATCATATTCATAATCTATAAAATGAATAGGTATTCTACAAGGAGGGTGTAAGCTTAACTTACCTAGCATCCGAACATGCTTCCCGTGCGCATTAGTCCCGTTTGACCCGCTTTTTTTCCAAGCTTCCATATCGCTTATCAAGCATCAACTATCATATATCATTCTCAAGATAGTTAGCTTATTCATTATTCATCACAACCTTTTCATTACACGGATTTTACATGGAATTTATCATTCAACCTTATAGCATGCTAATCTATCATTTCTTATCCGATTTCTTTAAGCATTCACACACATGTATAATTCCAAACATTATTAACATAAGTAAATCATCAATTTACATTACATCATCTAAAACCCACTTCATAACTACTTTGTTAATCACTTACAAGTGATCTAATCTTAAGTTCTTCATAATTTCTTCTTGCTTTTGATGTGTGTACTACCTCATAAGCATAGTGTACAACTAGTTCGTGCATATCCTTCTAATCTCATACATAATTCATCAATTTCCTCCTTCTAATCAACATGAATCATACATGCATAAACATCAAACATACTAGTATCACATTTCTTTCAATTCCTCCAACAAGAATCTACCATACATATCAAAATACATCAACATTAAGCAAGAATTTAGACATGGACGATTCCTTCAAGTAGTCATCATCACCATAATCAACGGGTTTCATCTCTAAACATCAAATTAACTTAAACCATGCATAATCCATGTTCTATATCACCATTCTAACACATATTCATTCTCAATTTCATAAAATTTCGCAATTTACATCATAACCCACTTCGTGAAAGATCACCAATCCAACTTTTAAGACATACCTTATGATCCCCATGAGAAGGTGATCACTAATCTATGCTTGGTTATGAATTTGAGCTTCATTTAGCCTTTCAATTTGGTGATTTAGAGGAAACTTAGGGTTCTTGGCTCCATGGGAGCCTCCTGCTCGTTTCTAGAACACACTAAAGTGTGTGTTTGTGTGTTTTAATTTTTCATAAATAAAACCCATGTTTCCTCTTAACGGTTTTGGTCCCTCAAGTTTCGTTTTGATTACATATGGAACTAAAACTCACCTCCTTGTTACTTATATGCATGACACCACTAGGCTAGTTTACCCCTAGTTATTTTGTTTATGGGTTCACTTTTACCACTAATGGTACCTTACCCACTTATTTTTCTTAACCGGGTTCAAAATTACCAAACCCGTTTTTGGGGTGTTACAAGTCTACCCCCCTTAAATAGGGTTTCGTCCCCGAAACCTTTCTCATCTCCTCTTACACATACACATCTATGTTTGACTTAACAGTCACATCAAGAGTTCTAACATTATACTCAACAATTTAGCAGTTAGCATATTTCATTCAAACATTCATTATACTAGATGATTACTCATCTATAATCCTTTCACAACTTCTTATGTACATGCTATTACACATTCCATGTTTCATTCCTTACATGCAATTCTTTTATTCTGGTTACTTATTTTGCCTATAAGGTAAACTGACTTTTCTTACTTATCATAGATGCATTGAGGTACACATTCGTACTTCCTTCCATTCATGCTTACTTATAAAGGCATTCATTACATCCTTTTTATGTTTTAAATCCGTCCCACTGATTTAAACGTAACATCCATACCCTTCATTCCTTCTATGTTTGAATCCATCTAGCGGTTTCAAACATATCATTCGTACCTTTTCTTCCTTACATGTGTTGAATCCGCCTCGCGAATTCAAACAGGTAATTCATACTTTATTCCTTTCATGCTTCGAATCCATCTCGCGGATTCTAACACATCATTCATACTTTAAATTCTTTCATGTTTCGAATCCGTCTCGCGGATTCTAACATAGCATTCATATTTTAACTTCTTTCATGTTTCAAATCCGTCTCGCGGATTCTAACATAGCATTCATATTTTAACTTCTTTCATGTTTCGAATCCGTCTCGCGGATTCTAACATAGCATTCATACTTTAACTTCTTTCATGTTTCGAATCCGTCTCGCGGATTCTAACATAGCATTCATACTTTCATTCCTGAGAGTCTTACATTTCTCTTTACCCTCACGTCCACCTACTACTTAATTCTAACGGACATACCTGTAACAATTATCACGGTCTCACGTACGTCATACGTTTCTTGTGTACTGGCCAGGTACACAATCCACATACTAGTTTCGTGCCTTCGTGTAATCGCCACCTTATGTCCGAAGAATTATGTTTCGGCACGTGTAACATTTTCAAACTTCATTGCCATGTCACTATTATATTTCATTTAGAATTTTCTTTCGCTTGCTTAATTATACCACTTCATACGCCCACACGTTGAATTTACGTACCTGGGGTTCATTTGTCTTATCACTTGCCTTGATGCCGGTCTAGACCGCATTCACGGATCATCCTTTCCAAGCAGTTATGCTTACCTTACACATAATATAACCGTTAGTTTCTTCATATGAATGCATACATGCACGTTTTCATTCCATTTCTACCTTTAGATCTTGATCGAGTCATGGATTGTACGGGTTTCTTATCACAAGAGCACATAGGTTTGAGTTCAAGTACCTATCCTCTCGTACTTAATTCTCTCAAACCAGGGCTCTGATACCAACTTGTAAGACCCTAATTCGTATTTGACAAAAAGTCGCAGCGGAAATTCGTGCCATAAAATTTCTTTCATTACAAACGTCTGGACTTACTTGAAAGTTCGTGTTAATATGTATCTTTAACAAAAATAAAGCATAAGTCTTGTTTACTAATAGTACATACTCAATTATTCCCGTACAATCTATCTTGTGACTCGGTCTTCGATCTCTATTCCTCGTGATAACCGCCCGTGATTTGTACAACCTGCACTCACCATATACATTCATCACATTAGTACACAATACATAAACAAGATTCAATACATGTACACTTTCCATTCAGATTTCTATCTAATTTTAAGCATATCATTCGCATATCCATTCCCTGGTGAGCCTTCAATAATGTACCTGCATAAATCTTCGTTTTCCAGGCACACAATTAATATCATTAACACTCAGCGTATCCAAAATCATACTTACATATAGACGTGCATACATCCATGCCTCTCTACATACATGCCTGCACTCATACGTATCTTCATACATACATAAATACACATCTGTATACGTACCTACGTTCCTACGTCTTTACATACATGCATACGATCACACGTACTTCCATACATACATAAATACTCATCTGCATATGTACTTACATTCCTACGCCTTCACCTACATGCATACGATCCTACGTATCTTCATATATACATAAATACGCTTCTATATACGTACCTACATTCATACGTCTCTACATTCATGCATACACTCATACATATCTTCCATATATACATAATTACACATCTACATACACGTATAAGATCTTGCATACTTCTTACATACTCGTACGTTAATTGCATGGGACTTAGACTTTGATTTATAGCCCATAAACGTCAAAGGAATGATCAAAATCATGTTTGGGGGGCCCGTCGTGGTCCACGAATGATAAACCGAAGCCTACTATACCCAAATCAATTTAGAAAATATTTTTCAGGTTTTTGAACATGGGGAGGCCGTCGGCGACGACCCTTGCAAAAGCCCGTAGCCCAAAAATCCCGTAAACAAGCAAATAACCCGTCAGCAAAAAAACTGACTTTCCCGTGCCCGTCTGCGACGCCCTCTAGAAACTGCAGTTTTCTGCAGTTCCGTTTCGTCGTCCGTACGCACTAAAACGCGCATAACTTTTGAACCGTTTACCCGTTTAACCTCCCGTTTCTTCCTACATGCTTGTAAATTCACATTCTATCATATGAACTTGAAATTCAACATCCGGTATAATAAAATTTCAGACTTTTAACTCTTCGGCTTATTACCCTCTTACCAATTTTGACCCGTTCATGCATTTATCAACATAACTTGATTGTTTAACCTAAATTCCTCATGAACCCTATAATTTCAACATTATCTATCATAAAAGATTAAGTTCTCGGATGTCTTGCATCCTCTTGACCCATTTTCGCTCAAGAGCTTATTTTGACCCGTTAAGGGTATTTGCGCATTTTAAGGTCCTTAGCTTACGAAAATCATACTTCTTGCTTTCTTACTTTTTCAAAACATTCATTTAATCAAATAGCTTGTTTGTAATCAACTTTTAAGACCATTTGCCCATTTTACCCATCAAGGGCGTTTTTGTCAACTTTGACCCATCCCTTACTACTAAAGACTTCATTGCATAAATTACTAATCATGCGACTTATCTACACTTGTAAATGCACATACCTGGCTCGGATCAAAGCTATGACCCATTTTAATACTTCATCCGCTAAATTGCTAGATAATAGCAATGCAAATCCTCTTTCTATACATTCTACAAATTCATAATACTTAACAAAGCAATTCATTAGTCGATAACGCCAAAGGGTGACATCTTCACCGTTTGACCCGTTAAGTCTAAATGTCCATTTTATCCTTGTGGGATGTTAGTTATTCATCATCCCATCTATGTAACTTATTACTTCATTAACTTGCAACCAAAATTACCATAATACCCTTTTATCCCTTTTTAACCATCAAACTTAGTTTCTTGTCATGAACACATGTTCCGACCCGTATCAAAACTTGTCGGAACTTCATACCTCATTTATAAACTTATCATATTCATAATCTATAAAATGAATAGGTATTCTACAAGGAGGGTGTAAGCTTAACTTACCTAGCA
Organism: Helianthus tuberosus; assembly: GCA_030545235.1. Lineage (NCBI taxonomy): Eukaryota > Viridiplantae > Streptophyta > Magnoliopsida > Asterales > Asteraceae > Helianthus > Helianthus tuberosus. The sequence goes on from JARYGA010021465.1 coordinate 17,533, forward strand.
TCCGAACATGCTTCCCGTGCGCATTATTCCCGTTTGACCCGCTTCTTTTCCAAGCTTCCATATCGCTTATCAAGCATCAACTATCATATATCATTCTCAAGATAGTTAGCTTATTGATTATTCATCACAACCTTTTCATTACACGGATTTTACATGGAATTTATCATTCAACCTTATAACATGCTAATCTATCATTTCTTATCCGATTTCTTTAAGCATTCACACACATGTATAATTCCAAACATTATTAACATAAGTAAATCATCAATTTACATTACATCATCTAAAACCCACTTCATAACTACTTTGTTAATCACTTACAAGTGATCTAATCTTAAGTTCTTCATAATTTCTTCATGCTTTTGATGTGTGTACTACCTCATAAGCATAGTGTACAACTAGTTCGTGCATATCCTTCTAATCTCATACATAATTCATCAATTTCCTCCTTCTAATCAACATGAATCACACATGCATAAACATCAAACATACTAGTATCACATTTCTTTCAATTCCTCCAACAAGAATCTACCATACATATCAAAATACATCAACATTAAGCAAGAATTTAGACATGGATGATTCCTTCAAGTAGTCATCATCACCATAATCAACGGGTTTCATCTCTAAACATCAAATTAACTTAAACCATGCATAATTCATGTTCTATATCACCATTCTAACACATATTCATTATCAATTTCATAAAATTTCGCAATTTACATCTTAACCCACTTCGTGAAAGATCACCAATCCAACTTTTAAGACATACCTTATGATCCCCATGAGAAGGTGATCACTAATCCATGCTTGGTTATGAATTTGAGCTTCATTTAGCCTTTCAATTTGGTGATTTAGAGGAAACTTAGGGTTCTTGGCTCCATGGGAGCCTCCTGCTCGTTTCTAGAACACACTAAAGTGTGTGTTTGTGTGTTTTAATTTTTCATAAATAAAACCCATGTTTCCTCTTAACGGTTTTGGTCCCTCAAGTTTCGTTTTGATTACATATGGAACTAAAACTCACCTCCTTGTTACTTATATGCATGACACCACTAGGCTAGTTTACCCCTAGTTATTTTGTTTATGGGTTCACTTTTACCACTAATGGTACCTTACCCACTTATTTTTCTTAACCGGGTTCAAAATTACCAAACCCGTTTTTGGGGTGTTACAAGTCTACCCCCCTTAAATAGGGTTTCGTCCCCGAAACCTTTCTCATCTCCTCTTACACATACACATCTATGTTTGACTTAACAGTCACATCAAGAGTTCTAACATTATACTCAACAATTTAGCAGTTAGCATATTTCATTCAAACATTCATTATACTAGATGATTACTCATCTATAATCCTTTCACAACTTCTTATGTACATGCTATTACACATTCCATGTTTCATTCCTTACATGCAATTATTTTATTCTGGTTACTTATTTTGCCTATCTTTGCAGTTTGACCTTTTAAGGTAAACTGACTTTTCTTACTTATCATAGATGTATTGAGGTACACATTCGTACTTCCTTCCATTCATGCTTACTTATAAAGGCATTCATTACATCCTTTTTATGTTTTAAATCCGTCCCACTGATTTAAACGTAACATCCATACCCTTCATTCCTTCTATGTTTCAATCCATCTAGCGGTTTCAAACATATCATTCGTACCTTTTCTTCCTTACATGTGTTGAATCCGCCTCGCGAATTCAAACAGGTAATTCATACTTTATTCCTTTCATGCTTCGAATCCATCTCGCGGATTCTAACACATCATTCATACTTTAAATTCTTTCATGTTTCGAATCCGTCTCGCGGATTCTAACATAGCATTCATATTTTAACTTCTTTCATGTTTCGAATCCGTCTCGCGGATTCTAACATAGCATTCATATTTTAACTTCTTTCATGTTTCGAATCCGTCTCGCGGATTCTAACATAGCATTCATACTTTAACTTCTTTCATGTTTCGAATCCGTCTCGCGGATTCTAACATAGCATTCATACTTTCATTCCTGAGAGTCTTACATTTCTCTTTACCCTTACGTCCACCTACGACTTAATTCTAACGGACATACCTGTAACAATTATCACGGTCTCACGTACGTCATATGTTTCTTGTGTACTGGCCAGGTACACAATCCACATACTAGTTTCGTGCCTTCGTGTAATCGCCACCATATGTCCGAAGAATTATGTTTCGGCACGTGTAACATTTTCAAACTTCATTGCCATGTCAATATTATATTTCATTTATAATTTTCTTTCGCTTGCTTAATTATACCACTTCATACGCCCACACGTTGAATTTACGTACCTGGGGTTCATTTGTCTTATCACTTGCCTTGATGCCGGTCTAGACCGCATTCACGGATCATCCTTTCCAAGCAGTTATGCTTACCTTACACATAATATAACCGTTAGTTTCTTCATATGAAGGCATACATGCACGTTTTCATTCCATTTCTACCTTTAGATCTTGATCGAGTCATGGATTGTACGGGTTTCTTATCACAAGAGCACATAGGTTTGAGTTCAAGTACCTATCCTCTCGTACTTAATTCTCTCAAACCAGGGTTCTGATACCAACTTGTAAGACCCTAATTCGTATTTGACAAAAAGTCGCAGCGGAAATTCGTGCCATAAAATTTCTTTCATTACAAACGTCTGGACTTACTTGAAAGTTTGTCTTAATATGTATCTTTTACAAAAATAAAGCATAAGTCTTGTTTACTAATAGTACATACTCAATTATTCCCGTACAATCTATCTTGTGACTCGGTCTTCGATCTCTATTCCTCGTGATAACCGCCCGTGATTTGTACAACCTGCACTCACCATATACATTCATCACATTAGTACACAATACATAAACAAGATTCAATACATGTACACTAACCATTCATCTTTCTCTCTAATTTTAAGCATATCATTCGCATATCCATTCCCTGGTGAGCCTTCAATAATGTACCTGCATAAATCTTCGTTTTCCAGGCACACAATTAATATCATTAACACTCAGCGTATCCAAAATCGTACTTACATATAGACGTGCATACATCCATGCCTCTCTACATACATGCCTGCACTCATACGTATCTTCATACATACATACATAAATACACATCTGTATACGTACCTACGTTCCTACGTCTTTACATACATGCATACGATCACACGTACTTCCATACATACATAAATACTCATCTGCATATGTACTTACATTCCTACGCCTTCACCTACATGCATACGATCCTACGTATCTTCATATATACATAAATACGCTTCTATATACGTACCTACATTCGTACGTCTCTACATTCATGCATACACTCATACATATCTTCCATATATACATAATTACACATCTACATACACGTACAAGATCTTGCATACTTCTTACATACTCGTACGTTAATTACATGCGACTTAGACTTTGATTTATAGCCCATAAACGTCAAAGGAATGATCAAAATCATGTTTGGGAGGCCCGTCGTGGTCCACGAATGATAAACCGAAGCCTACTATACCCAAATCAACTTAGAAAATATTTTTCAGGTTTTTGAACATGGGGAGGCCGTCGGCGACGGCCCTAGCGTCGTCGGCGACGTCCCTTGCAAAAGCCCGTAGCCCAAAAATCCCGTAGACAGGCAAATAACCCGTCAGCAAAAAAACTTACTTTCCCGTGCCCGTCGGCGACGCCCTCTAGAAACTGCAGTTTTCTGCAGTTCCGTTTCATCGTCCGTACGCACTAAAACGCGCATAACTTTTGAACCGTTTACCCGTTTAACCTCCCGTTTCTTCCTACATGCTTGTAAATTCACATTCTATCATATGAACTTGAAATTCAACATCCGGTATAATAAAATTTCAGACTTTTAACTCTTCGGCTTATTACCCTCTTACCAATTTTGACCCGTTCATGCATTTATCAACATAACTTGATTGTTTGACCTAAATTCCTCATGAACCCTATAATTTCAACATTGTCTATCATAAAAGATTAAGTTCTCGGATGTCTTGCATCCTCTTGACCCATTTTCGCTCAAGAGCTTATTTTGACCCGTTAAGGGTATTTGCGCATTTTAAGGTCCTTAGCTTACGAAAATCATACTTCTTGCTTTCTTACTTTTTCAAAACATTCATTTAATCAAATAGCTTGTTTGTAATCAACTTTTAAGACCATTTGCCCATTTTACCCATCAAGGGCGTTTTTGTCAACTTTGACCCATCCCTTACTACTAAAGACTTCATTGCATAAATTACTAATCATGCGACTTATCTACACTTGTAAATGCACATACCTGGCTCGGATCAAAGCTATGACCCATTTTAATACTTCATCCGCTAAATTGCTAGATAATAGCAACGCAAATCCTCTTTCTATACATTCTACAAATTCATAATACTTAACAAAGCAATTCATTAGTCGATAACGCCAAAGGGTGACATCTTCACCGTTTGACCCGTTAAGTCTAAATGTCCATTTTATCCTTGTGGGATGTTAGTTATTCATCATCCCATCTATGTAACTTATTACTTCATTAACTTGCAACCAAAATTACCATAATACCCTTTTATCCCTTTTTAACCATCAAACTTAGTTTCTTGTCATGAACACATGTTCCGACCCGTATCAAAACTTGTCGGAACTTCATACCTCATTTATAAACTTATCATATTCATAATCTATAAAATGAATAGGTATTCTACAAGGAGGGTGTAAGCTTAACTTACCTAGCATCCGAACATGCTTCCCGTGCGCATTAGTCCCGTTTGACCCGCTTCTTTTCCAAGCTTCCATATCGCTTATCAAGCATCAACTATCATATATAATTCTCAAGATAGTTAGCTTATTCATTATTCATCACAACCTTTTCATTACACGGATTTTACATGGAATTTATCATTCAACCTTATAACATGCTAATCTATCATTTCTTATCCGATTTCTTTAAGCATTCACACACATGTATAATTCCAAACATTATTAACATAAGTAAATCATCAATTTACATTACATCATCTAAAACCCACTTCATAACTACTTTGTTAATCACTTACAAGTGATCTAATCTTAAGTTCTTCGTAATTTCTTCATGCTTTTGATGTGTGTACTACCTCATAAGCATAGTGTACAACTAGTTCGTGCATATCCTTCTAATCTCATACATAATTCATCAATTTCCTCCTTCTAATCAACATGAATCACACATGCATAAACATCAAACATACTAGTATCACATTTCTTTCAATTCCTCCAACAAGAATCTACCATACATATCAAAATACATCAACATTAAGCAAGAATTTAGATATGGATGATTCCTTCAAGTAGTCATCATCACCATAATCAACGGGTTTCATCTCTAAACATCAAATTAACTTAAACCATGCATAATCCATGTTCTATATCACCATTCTAACACATATTCATTCTCAATTTCATAAAATTTCGCAATTTACATCATAACCCACTTCGTGAAAGATCACCAATCCAACTTTTAAGACATACCTTATGATCCCCATGAGAAGGTGATCACTAATCCATGCTTGGTTATGAATTTGAGCCTCATTTAGCCTTTCAATTTGGTGATTTAGAGGAAACTTAGGGTTCTTGGCTCCATGGGAGCCTCCTGCTTGTTTCTAGAACACACTAAAGTGTGTGTTTGTGTGTTTTAATTTTTCATAAATAAAACCCAAGTTTCCTCTTAACGGTTTTGGTCCCTCAAGTTTCGTTTTGATTACATATGGAACTAAAACTCACCTCCTTGTTACTTATATGCATGACACCACTAGGCTAGTTTACCCCTAGTTATTTTGTTTATGGGTTCACTTTTACCACTAATGGTACCTTACCCACTTATTTTTCTTAACCGGGTTCAAAATTACCAAACCCGTTTTTGGGGTGTTACAAGTCTACCCCCCTTAAATAGGGTTTCGTCCCCGAAACCTTTCTCATCTCCTCTTATACATACACATCTATGTTTGACTTAATAGTCACATCAAGAGTTCTAACATTATACTCAACAATTTAGCAGTTAGCATATTTCATTCAAACATTCATTATACTAGATTATTACTCATCTATAATCCTTTCACGACTTCTTATGTACATGCTATTACACATTCCATGTTTCATTCCTTACATGCAATTATTTTATTCTGGTTACTTATTTTGCCTATCTTTGCAGTTTGACCTTTTAAGGTAAACTGACTTTTCTTACTTATCATAGATGTATTGAGGTACACATTCGTACTTCCTTCCATTCATGCTTACTTATAAAGGCATTCATTACATCCTTTTTATGTTTTAAATCCGTCCCGCTGATTTAAACGTAACATTCATACCCTTCATTCCTTCTATGTTTGAATCCATCTAGCGGTTTCAAACATATCATTCGTACCTTTTCTTCCTTACATGTGTTGAATCCGCCTCGCGAATTCAAACAGGTAATTCATACTTTATTCCTTTCATGCTTCGAATCCATCTCGCGGATTCTAACACATCATTCATACTTTAAATTCTTTCATGTTTCGAATCCGTCTCGCGGATTCTAACATAGCATTCATATTTTAACTTCTTTCATGTTTCGAATCCGTCTCGCGGATTCTAACATAGCATTCATATTTTAACTTCTTTCATGTTTCGAATCCGTCTCGCGGATTCTAACATAGCATTCATACTTTAACTTCTTTCATGTTTCGAATCCGTCTCGCGGATTCTAACATAGCATTCATACTTTCATTCCTGAGAGTCTTACATTTCTCTTTACCCTTACGTCCACCTACGACTTAATTCTAACGGACATACCTGTAACAATTATCACGGTCTCACGTACGTCATACGTTTCTTGTGTACTGGCCAGGTACACAATCCACATACTAGTTTCGTGCCTTCGTGTAATCGCCACCTTATGTCCGAAGAATTATGTTTCGGCACGGGTAACATTTTCAAACTTCATTGCCATGTCATTATTATATTTCATTTATAATTTTCTTTCGCTTGCTTAATTATACCACTTCATACGCCCACACGTTGAATTTACGTACCTGGGGTTCATTTGTCTTATCACTTGCCTTGATGCCGGTCTAGACCGCATTCACGGATCATCCTTTCCATGCAGTTATGCTTACCTTACACATAATATAACCGTTAGTTTCTTCATATGAAGGCATACATGCACGTTTTCATTCCATTTCTACCTTTAGATCTTGATCGAGTCATGGATTGTACGGGTTTCTTATCACAAGAGCACATAGGTTTGAGTTCAAGTACCTATCCTCTCGTACTTAATTCTCTCAAACCAGGGCTCTGATACTAACTTGTAAGACCCTAATTCGTATTTGACAAAAAGTCGCAGCGGAAATTCGTGCCATAAAATTTCTTTCATTACAAACGTCTGGACTTACTTGAAAGTTCGTCTTAATATGTATCTTTTACAAAAATAAAGTATAAGTCTTGTTTACTAATAGTACATACTCAATTATTCCCGTACAATCTATCTTGTGACTCGGTCTTCGATCTCTATTCCTCGTGATAACCGCCCGTGATTTGTACAACCTGCACTCACCATATACATTCATCACATTAGTACACAAGACATAAACAAGATTCAATACATGTACACTTTCCATTCAGCTTTCTCTCTAATTTTAAGCATATCATTCGCATATCCATTCCCTGGTGAGCCTTCAATAATGTACCTGCATAAATCTTCGTTTTCCAGGCACACAATTAATATCATTAACACTCAGCGTATCCAAAATCATACTTACATATAGACGTGCATACATCCATGCCTCTCTACATACATGCCTGCACTCATACGTATCTTCATACATACATAAATACACATCTGTATACGTACCTACGTTCCTACGTCTTTACATACATGCATACGATCACACGTACTTCCATACATACATAAATACTCATCTGCATATGTACTTACATTCCTACGCCTTCACCTACATGCATACGATCCTACGTATCTTCATATATACATAAATACGCTTCTATATACGTACCTACATTCGTACGTCTCTACATTCATGCATACACTCATACATATCTTCCATATATACATAATTACACATCTACATACACGTACAAGATCTTGCATACTTCTTACATACTCGTACGTTAATTACATGCGACTTAGACTTTGATTTATAGCCCATAAACGTCAAAGGAATGATCAAAATCATGTTTGGGAGGCCCGTCGTGGTCCACGAATGATAAACCGAAGCCTACTATACCCAAATCAACTTAGAAAATATTTTTCAGGTTTTTGAACATGGGGAGGCCGTCGGCGACGGACCTAGCGTCGTCGGCGACGGCCCATGCAAAAGCCCGTAGCCCAAAAATCCCGTAGACAGGCAAATAACCCGTCAGTAAAAAAACTTACTTTCCCGTGCCTGTCGGCGACGCCTTCTAGAAACTGCAGTTTTCTGCAGTTTCGTTTCATCGACCGTACGCACTAAAACGCGCATAACTTTTGAACCGTTTACCCGTTTAACCTCCCGTTTCTTCCTACATGCTTGTAAATTCACATTCTATCATATGAACTTGAAATTCAACATCCGGTATAATAAAATTTCAGACTTTTAACTCTTCGGCTTATTACCCTCTTACCAATTTTGACCCGTTCATGCATTTATCAACATAACTTGATTGTTTGACCTAAATTCCTCATGAACCCTATAATTTCAACATTGTCTATCATAAAAGATTAAGTTCTCGGATGTCTTGCATCCTCTTGACCCATTTTCGCTCAAGAGCTTATTTTGACCCGTTAAGGGTATTTGCGCATTTTAAGGTCCTTAGCTTACGAAAATCATACTTCTTGCTTTCTTACTTTTTCAAAACATTCATTTAATCAAATAGCTTGTTTGTAATCAACTTTTAAGACCATTTGCCCATTTTACCCATCAAGGGCGTTTTTGTCAACTTTGACCCATCCCTTACTACTAAAGACTTCATTGCATAAATTACTAATCATGCGACTTATCTACACTTGTAAATGCACATACCTGGCTCGGATCAAAGCTATGACCCATTTTAATACTTCATCCGCTAAATTGCTAGATAATAGCAACGCAAATCCTCTTTCTATACATTCTACAAATTCATAATACTTAACAAAGCAATTCATTAGTCGATAACGCCAAAGGGTGACATCTTCACCGTTTGACCCGTTAAGTCTAAATGTCCATTTTATCCTTGTGGGATGTTAGTTATTCATCATCCCATCTATGTAACTTATTACTTCATTAACTTGCAACCAAAATTACCATAATACCCTTTTATCCCTTTTTAACCATCAAACTTAGTTTCTTGTCATGAACACATGTTCCGACCCGTATCAAAACTTGTCGGAACTTCATACCTCATTTATAAACTTATCATATTCATAATCTATAAAATGAATAGGTATTCTACAAGGAGGGTGTAAGCTTAACTTACCTAGCATCCGAACATGCTTCCCGTGCGCATTAGTCCCGTTTGACCCGCTTCTTTTCCAAGCTTCCATATCGCTTATCAAGCATCAACTATCATATATCATTCTCAAGATAGTTAGCTTATTCATTATTCATCACAACCTTTTCATTACACGGATTTTACATGGAATTTATCATTCAACCTTATAACATGCTAATCTATCATTTCTTATCCGATTTCTTTAAGCATTCACACACATGTATAATTCCAAACATTACTAACATAAGTAAATCATCAATTTACATTACATCATCTAAAACCCACTTCATAACTACTTTGTTAATAACTTACAAGTGATCTAATCTTAAGTTCTTCATAATTTCTTCATGCTTTTGATGTGTGTACTACCTCATAAGCATAGTGTACAACTAGTTCGTGCATATCCTTCTAATCTCATACATAATTCATCAATTTCCTCCTTCTAATCAACATGAATCATACATGCATAAACATCAAACATACTAGTATCACATTTCTTTCAATTCCTCCAACAAGAATCTACCATACATATCAAAATACATCAACATTAAGCAAGAATTTAGACATGGATGATTCCTTCAAGTAGTCATCATCACCATAATCAACGGGTTTCATCTCTAAACATCAAATTAACTTAAACCATGCATAATCCATGTTCTATATCACCATTCTAACACATATTCATTCTCAATTTCATAAAATTTCGCAATTTACATCATAACCCACTTCGTGAAAGATCACCATACTCATCTGCATATGTACTTACATTCCTACGCCTTCACCTACATGCATACGATCCTACGTATCTTCATATATACATAAATACGCTTCTATATACGTACCTACATTCGTACATCTCTACATTCATGCATACACTCATACATATCTTCCATATATACATAATTACACATCTACATACACGTACAAGATCTTGCATACTTCTTACATACTCGTACGTTAATTACATGGGACTTAGACTTTGATTTATAGCCCATAAACGTCAAAGGAATGATCAAAATCATGTTTGGGAGGCCCGTCGTGGTCCACGAATGATAAACCGAAGCCTACTATACCCAAATCAACTTAGAAAATATTTTTCAGGTTTTTGAACATGGGGAGGCCGTCGGCGACGGCCCTTGCAAAAGCCCATAGCCCAAAAATCCCGTAGACAGGCAAATAACCCGTCAGCAAAAAAACTGACTTTCCCGTGCCCGTCGGCGACGCCCTCTAGAAACTGTAGTTTTCTGCAGTTCCGTTTCGTCGTCCGTACGCACTAAAACGCGCATAACTTTTGAACCGTTTACCCGTTTAACCTCCCGTTTCTTCCTACATGCTTGTAAATTCACATTCTATCATATGAACTTGAAATTCAACATCCGGTATAACAAAATTTCAGACTTTTAACTCTTCGGCTTATTACCCTCTTACAAATTTTGACCCGTTCATGCATTTATCAACATAACTTGATTGTTTGACCTAAATTCCTCATGAACCCTATAATTTCAACATTGTCTATCATAAAAGATTAAGTTCTCGGATGTCTTGCATCCTCTTGACCCATTTTCGCTCAAGAGCTTATTTTGACCCGTTAAGGGTATTTGCGCATTTTAAGGTCCTTAGCTTACGAAAATCATACTTCTTGCTTTCTTACTTTTTCAAAACATTCATTTAATCAAATAGCTTGTTTGTAATCAACTTTTAAGACCATTTGCCCATTTTACCCATCAAGGGCGTTTTTGTCAACTTTGACCCATCCCTTACTACTAAAGACTTCATTGCATAAATTACTAATCATGCGACTTATCTACACTTGTAAATGCACATACCTGGCTCGGATCAAAGCTATGACCCATTTTAATACTTCATCCGCTAAATTGCTAGATAATAGCAACGCAAATCCTCTTTCTATACATTCTACAAATTCATAATACTTAACAAAGCAATTCATTAGTCGATAACGCCAAAGGGTGACATCTTCACCGTTTGACCCGTTAAGTCTAAATGTCCATTTTATCCTTGTGGGATGTTAGTTATTCATCATCCCATCTATGTAACTTATTACTTCATTAACTTGCAACCAAAATTACCATAATACCCTTTTATCCCTTTTTAACCAACAAACTTAGTTTCTTGTCATGAACACATGTTCCGACCCGTATCAAAACTTGTCGGAACTTCATACCTCATTTATAAACTTATCATATTCATAATCTATAAAATGAATAGGTATTCTACAAGGAGGGTGTAAGCTTAACTTACCTAGCATCCGAACATGCTTCCCGTGCGCATTAGTCCCGTTTGACCTGCTTCTTTTCCAAGCTTCCATATCGCTTATCAAGCATCAACTATCATATATCATTCTCAAGATAGTTAGCTTATTCATTATTCATCACAACCTTTTCATTACACGGATTTTACATGGAATTTATCATTCAACCTTATAACATTCTAATCTGTCATTTCTTATCCGATTTCTTTAAGCATTCACACACATGTATAATTCCAAACATTATTAACATAAGTAAATCATCAATTTACATTACATCATCTAAAACCTACTTCATAACTACTTTGTTAATCACTTACAAGTGATTTAATCTTAAGTTCTTCATAATTTCTTCATGCTTTTGATGTGTGTACTACCTCATAAGCATAGTGTACAACTAGTTCGTGCATATCCTTCTAATCTCATACATAATTCATCAATTTCCTCCTTCTAATCAACATGAATCATACATGCATAAACATCAAACATACTAGTATCACATTTCTTTCAATTCCTCCAACAAGAATCTACCATACATATCAAAATACATCAACATTAAGCAAGAATTTAGACATGGATGATTCCTTCAAGTAGTCATCATCACCATAATCAACGGGTTTCATCTCTAAACATCAAATTAACTTAAACCATGCATAATCCATGTTCTATATCACCATTCTAACACATATTCATTCTCAATTTCATAAAATTTCGCAATTTACATCATAGTAGGCACGATACCCGGGTATAATACCCCCCTAAATAACGAAGTTCTGCTCCGTTGTAAGTATCGTAACCCCGGGTACGTATTAGATACGCTGCCCGATTGATCCAGGTTCCGTAACGGCTGTCGTGGTTCTGCCCGACGTAGTCGTTGGAATACCGTCTCGGGGAGAGTATTACTAATGTAAATATGTGTTATTATACTAACGCGTGTGCATTTGTGTAATTTATAGATAATAACCAGGAAATCACAAGGAAAATATCTAAAATAGCAATGTGAGTAATCTCCTTTTTATAAACTGTTTTTACAAAACCTTTATTTATTTTAAATTATAAATAGCAGTGATTGAGTCTTTGTAGTCTTCAATTACCGCCGGTATGTTGGGGTTTTGTATACAAAATGTGAAAGGCGTTACCATTGGACAAAGAGTTAGCCAATGAGTAATATGACCCACCAGTCAAGATTGACAGTACTGAATGAGTAATTGTGTAGATATAAACAATGTGATCGCTCTCAATACTGTGAAAAGATAAAACATGTTTTAATTAAACTGGGATTCACTCACCAGTATTTCTTGCTGATAAAATGTTTTAAACACGTGTTTCAGGTAACAAAATGTGAAAGCCAATAAAAGCCACCTGGAGAGCACTGAATGCTTAGAAAAGTGGCTATAAAAGTTACCTAATATAAAAAGGTGAATTTTTTTTCAATAATTAGGGTTTATTCCCTATAAATGTACTATAAAGGAAAATCGGATTTTGACCCACTTACTATTATAATTGTAATAACAAAAAACTTGGATCTCATCCCATTAATTATTTCAAATGTTATGGTGTTTAACTCTGATAAAAAATATTTCCTAACTACGGTCCTGATGAAACTTTTCGCTGCCAAATTAATAAACACCGATACCACCGAAACTGGCTCACGGCCCGCTCCTAGGGTAGGGGTTGGGGGCTGTGACAGCTATAATTTACGATAATTAAAAAAAACTCAATACTACCATCGAAGTTGTTCACACGGTATAAGTTCAATTCGTTATGGTAAAGAACAGACGGTATAAGTTCGGTTCGTAAAGGTACCAGTAGGGTATTCATACTCGCTATAGTTTATAATATAAAAAGATACTATATACCGCTATCCAAGTTTCGCGTGGTATTTGTTCAGTTGATCACGGAAAAGAATAAATAAAAATCAATTATATTGATCCGTTTGATTTTGAACAAAACTCTTAGCGAAACGAAGACAAAAATAAACATGTCGCATATGTTCAGAACTTTATAAAATATTACACTATACTATTAGAATAACGAAAAAAGTAATGTCAATTTATATATAAAAAAACTAAATGTGAGTTTGGTTTGATAATATGTACGTTTGTGCTTCGATTACTTAAGTTTTGCCACTCACAACTCAGTTTCATGAAAAAAAAATGTATCAATACAGAGAAAATTTTAGACACGTCACAACAACATACTCAAATTATATATAATATCGTATCTTAATAGTTACAAAAGAAAAAAAACAAAAGAAATCAATTATAACTATATTAATAAAATAATTAAATAATTAAAACTAACAATATTAAAATAATTTTAAAACACTATTCATGGTGACTTTCTATTAATATATAACTAGTTTTTTTTACGTCACGCGTTGCGGCTAAACCGAGCAAATAA
>JARYGA010021466.1:0-24951 GCA_030545235.1 Helianthus tuberosus
CACCAAAAAAAAATCACTCAACAAATGGCTACAATTTAAGGAATGTTTTAGTGACGGCATCAGATTCCTAATTGATGGAGAAAGGTCTGGTGGCAAGAACAGATGCTTCTAGGAGGTTGTCAAGTGTTTTCGCTCGACGATTTCATTCTTGGGTGGTTGGTTATCAAGTGTTTTCGCTCGACGATTCCATTCTTGGGTGGTTGGTTTGGCCCTTGTTCATGTAACTCGAATCCTAGCCCGGTATATCCCATTTTAAATTTACACCATTGTGAACCTTACGCCTTTTTTACTCTCTGATAGAGGTTCTCGGCATTGAAAAATCTTCGTAAACTAAATCACACGTTTATATGTTGACATTTAAGAGATATACAGTCAAGAAAATCAAGGGCAATGGTGATATATATGCGGATTAGACACAAAAAAAAAACACTCAACAAATGGCTACAATTTAAGGAATGTGTTTAGTGACGGCATCAGATTCCTAATTAACGGAGAAAGGTCTGGTGGTAAGAAAAGCTGCTTCTTGGAGGTTGTCAATTGTTTTCGCTCGACGATTCCATTCTTGGGTGGTTGGTTTGGCCCTTGTTCGTGTAACTCGAATCCTAGCCCGGTATATCCCAATTTAATTTTACACCATTGTGAACCTTGCGCCTTTTTTAACCTCTGATCGAGGTTCTCGGCATTGTAAAATCTTCGTAAACTAAATCACACGCGTATATGTTGACATTTAAGAGACATACAATCAAGAAAATCAAGGGCAATGGTGATATATATGCGGATTAGACACAAAAAAAAACACTCAACAAATGGCTACAATTTAAGGAATGTGTTTAGTGACCGCATCAGATTCCTAATTGATGGAGAAAGGTCTGGTGGCAAGAAAAGTTGCTTCTAGGAGGTTGTCAAATGTTTTCGCTCGACGATTCCATTCTTGGGTGGTTGGTTTGGCCCTTTTTCCTGTTACTCGAATCCTAGCCCGGTAAACCCCATTTTAATCTTACACCGTTGTGAACCTTACGCCTTTTTTACTCTCTGATCGAGGTTCTCGGCATTGAAAAATCTTCGTAAACTAAATCACACGTGTATATATGTTGATATTTAAGAGATATACGCTGAAGAAAATCAAGGGCAATGGTGATATATATGCGGATTAGACACAAAAAAAACACTCAACAAATGGCTACAATTTAATGAATGTGTTTAGTGACGACATCAGATTCCTAATTGATGGAGAAAGGTCTGGTGGTTAGAAAAGCTGCTTTTAGGAGGTTGTCAGGTGTTTTCGCTCGACGATTCCATTCTTGGGTGGTTGGTTTGGCCCTTGTTCGTGTAACTCGAATCCTAGCCCGGTATATCCCATTTTAATCTTACACCATTGTGAATCTTACGCGTTTTTTACT
Source organism: Helianthus tuberosus (assembly GCA_030545235.1). Classification (NCBI taxonomy): domain Eukaryota; kingdom Viridiplantae; phylum Streptophyta; class Magnoliopsida; order Asterales; family Asteraceae; genus Helianthus; species Helianthus tuberosus. The sequence continues at coordinate 1,401 of JARYGA010021466.1, forward strand.
CTCTGATCGAGGTTCTCGGCATTGAAAAATCTTCGTAAACTAAATCACACGTGTATATGTTGACATTTAAGAGATATACAGTCAAGAAAATCAAGGGCAATGGTGATATATATGCGGATTAGACACCAAAAAAAACACTCAACAAATGGCTACAATTTAAGGAATGTGTTTAGTGATGGCATCAGATTCCTAATTGATGGAGAAAGGTCTGGTGGCAAGAAAAGCTGCTTCTAGGAGGTTGTCAAGTGTTTTCGCTGGACGATTCCATTCTTGGGTGGTTGGTTTGGCCCTTGTTCCTGTAACTCGAATCCTAGCCCGGTATATCCCATTTTAATTTTACACCATTGTGAACCTTACGCCTTTTTTACTCTCTGATCGAGGTTCTCGGCATTGAAAAATCTTCGTAAACTAAATTACACGTGTATATGTTGACATTTAAGAGATATACAGTCAAGAAAATCAAGGGCAATGGTGATATATATGCGGATTAAACATCGAAAAAAAAACACTCAACAAATGGCTACAATTTAAGGAATGTGTTTAGTGACGGCATCAGATTCCTAATTGATGGAGAAAGGCCTGGTGGCAAGAAAAGTTGCTTCAAGGAGGTTGTCAAGTGTTTTCGCTCGACGATTCCATTCTTGGGTGGTTGGTTTGGCCCTTGTTCCTGTAACTCGAATCCTAGCCCGGTATATCCCATTTTAATTTTACACCATTGTGAACCTTACGCCTTTTTAACTCTCTGATAGAGGTTCTCGGCATTGAAAAATCTTCGTATACTAAATCACATGTGTATATGAAGACATTTTAGAGATATACAGTCAAGAAAATCAAGGGCAATGGTGATATATATGCGGATTAGACACCAAAAAAAAATCACTCAACGAATGGCTACAATTTAATTAATGTGTTTAGTGACGGCATCAGATTCCTAATTGATGGAGAAATGTCTGGTGGCAAGAAAAGCTGCTTCTAGGAGGTTGTCAAGTGTTTTCGCTCGACGATTCCATTTTTGGGTGGTTGGTTGTCAAGTGTTTTCGCTCGACGATTTCATTCTTGGGTGGTTGGTTTGCCCCTTTTTTCTTGTAACTCGAATCCTAGCCCGGTATATCCCATTTTAAATTTACACCATTGTGAACCTTACGCCTTTTTTACTCTCTGATAGAGGTTCACGGCATTGAAAAATCTTCGTAAACTAAATCACACGTTTATATGTTGATATTTAAGAGATATACAATCAAGAAAATCAAGGGCAATGGTGATATATATGCGGATTAGACCCAAAAAAAAAAACACTCAACAAATGGCTACAATTTAAGTAATGTGTTTAGTGACGGCAACAGATTCCTAATTGATGAAGAAAGGTCTGGTGGCAAGAAAAGCTGCTTCTAGGAGGTTGTCAAGTGTTTTCGCATGACGATTCCATTCTTAGGTGGTTGGTTTGGCCCTTGTTCCTGTAACTCGAATCCTAGCCTGGTATATCCCATTTTAATTTTACACCATTGTTAACCTTACGCCTTTTTTACTTTCTGATCGAGGTTCTCAGCATTGAAAAATCTTCGTCAACTAAATCACACGTGTATATGTTGATATTTAAGAGATTTACAGTCAAGAAAATCAAGGGCAATGGTGATATATATGCGGATTAGACACCAAAAAAAAACCACTCAACAAATGGCTACAATTTAAGGAATGTGTTAAGTGACGGCATCAGATTCCTAATTGATGGAGAAAGATCTGGTGGCAAGAAAAGCTGCTTCTATTAGGTTGTCAAGTGTTTTCGTTCGACGATTCCATTCTTGGGTGGTTGGTTTGGACCTTGTTCCTGTAACTCGAATCCAGCTCGGTATATCCCATTTTAATTTTACACCATTGTGAAACTTACGCCTTTTTTACTCTCTGGTCGAGGTTCTCGGCATTGAAAAATCTTCGTAAACTAAATCACACATGTATATGTTGATATTTAAGAGATATACAGTCAAGAAAATCAAGGACAATGGAGATATATATGCGGATTAGACACAAAAAAAAACACTCAACAAATGGCTACAATTTAAGGAATGTGTTTAGTGATGGCATCAGATTCCTAATTGATGGAGAAAGGTCTGGTGGCAAGAAAAGCTGCTTCTATGAGGTTGTCAAGTGTTTTCGCTCGACGATTCCATTCTTGGGTGGTTGGTTTGGCGCTTGTTCCTGTAACTCGAATCCTAGCCCGATATATCCCATTTTAATTTTACACCATTGTGAACCTTACGCCTTTTTAACTCTCTGATCGTGGTTCTCGGCGTTGAAAAATCTTCGTAAACTAAATCACACGTGTATATGATGACATTTAAGAGATATACAGTCAAGAAAATCAAGGGCAATGGTGATATATATGCGGATTAGACACCAAAAAAAAAACACTCAACAAATGGCTACAATTTAAGGGATGTGTTTAGTGACGGCATCAGATTCCTAATTGATGGAGAAAGGCCTGGTGGCAAGAAAAGCTGCTTCTAGGAGGTTGTCAAGTGTTTTCGCTCGACGATTCCATTCTTGGGTAGTTGGTTTGGCCCTTGTTCCTGTAACTCGAATCCTAGCCCGGTATATCCCATTTTAATTTTACACCTTTGTGAACCTTACGCCTTTTTTACTCTCTGATAGAGGTTCTCGGCATTGAAAAATCTTCGTAAACTAAATCACACGTGTATATGATGACATTTAAGAGATATACAGTCAAGAAAATCAAGGGCAATGGTGATATGTATGCGGATTAGACACCAAAAAAAAATCACTCAACAAATGGCTACAATTTACAGAATGTGTTTAGTGACGGCATCAGATTCCTAATTGATGGAGAAAGGTCTGGTGGCAAGAAAAGATGCTTCTAGGAGGTTGTCAAGTGTTTTCGCTCGACGATTCCATTATTGGCTGGTTGGTTATCAAGTGTTTTCGCTCGACGATTCCATTCTTGGGTGGTTGGTTTGGCCCTTGTTCATGTAACTCGAATCCTAGCCCGGTATATCCCATTTTAAATTTACACCATTGTGAACCTTACGCCTTTTTTACTCTCTGATAGAGGTTCTCGGCATTGAAAAAACTTCGTAAACTAAATCACATGTTTATATGTTGACATTTAAGAGATATACAGTCAAGAAAATCAAGGGCAATGGTGATATATATGCGGATTAGACACCAAAAAAAAACACTCAACAAATGGCTACAATTTAAGGAATGTGTATAGTGACGGCACCAGATTCCTAATTGATGGAGAAATGTCTAGTGGTAAGAAAAGCTGCTTCTAGGAGGTTGTCAAGTGTTTTCGCTCGACGATTCCATTCTTCAGTGGTTGGTTTGGCCCTTGTTCCTGTAACTCGAATACTAGCCCGGTATATCCCATTTTAATTTTACACCATTGTGAACCTTAAGCCTTTTTTACTCTCCGATCGAGTTTCTCAGCATTGAAAAATCTTCGTAAACTAAATCACACGTGTATATGTTGATATTTAAGAGATATACCATCAAGAAAATCAAGGGCAATGGTGATATATATGCGGATTAGACACAAAAAAAAACACTCAACAAATGGCTACAATTTAAGTAATGTGTTTAGTGACGGCATCAGATTCCTAATTGATGAAGAAAGGTCTGGTGGCAACAAAAGATGCTTCTAGGAGGTTGTCAAGTGTTTTCGCATGACGATTCCATTTTTAGGTGGTCGGTTTGTCCCTTGTTCCTGTAACTCGAATCCTAGCCCGGTATATCCCATTTTAATTTTACACCATTGTTAACCTTACGCCTTTTTTACTTTCTGATCGAGGTTCTCTGCATTGAAAAATCTTCGTCAACTAAATCACACGTGTATATGTTGATATTTAAGAGATATACAGTCAAGAAAATCAAGGGCAATGGTGATATATATGCGGATTAGACACAAAAAAAAACCACTCAAAAAATGGCTACAATTTAAGGAATGTGTTAAGTGACGGCATCAGATTCCTAATTGATGGAGAAAGATCTGGTGGCAAGAAAAGCTGCTTCTATTAGGTTGTCAAGTGTTTTCGCTCGACGATTCCATTCTTGGGTGGTTGGTTTGGCCCTTGTTCCTGTAACTCGAATCCTAGCCCGGTATATTCCATTTTAATTTTAAACCATTGTGAACCTTACGCCTTTTTTACTCTCTGGTCGAGGTTCTCGGCATTGAAAAATCTTCGTAAACTAAATCACACATGTATATGTTGATATTTAAGAGATATACAGTCAAGAAAATCAAGGACAATGGGGATATATATGCGGATTAGACACAAAAAAAACACTCAACGAATGGCTACAATTTAAGGAATGTGTTTAGTGATGGCATCAGATTCCTAATTGAAGGAGAAAGGTCTGGTGGCCGGAAAAGCTGCTTCTAGGAGGTTGTCAAATGTTTTCGCTTGACGATTCCATTCTTGGGTGGTTGGTTTGGCCCTTGTTCCTGTAACTCGAATCCTAGCCCGGTATATCCCATTTTAATTTTACACCATTGTGAACCTTACGCAGTTTTTACTCTCTGATCGAGGTTCTCGGTATTGAAAAATCTTCATAAACTAAATCACACGTGTATATGTTGATATTTAAGAGATATACAGTCAAGAAAATCAAGGGCAATGGTGATATATATGCGGATTAGACACAAAAAAACCACTAAACAAATGGTTACAATTTAAGGAATGTGTTTAGTGACGGCATCAGATTCCGAATTGATGGAGAAAGGTCTGGTGGTAAGAAAAGCAGCTTCTAGGAGGGTGTCAAATGTTTTCACTCGACGATTCCATTCTTGGGTGGTTGGTTTGGCCTTTGTTCCTGTAACTCGAATCCTAGCCCGGTATATCCTATATTAATTTTACACCATTGTGAACCTTACGCCTTTTTTACTCTCTGATCGAGGTTCTCGGCATTGAAAAATCTTCGTAAACTAAATCACACGTGTATATGTTGACATTTAAGAGATATACAGTCAAGAAAATCAAGGGCAATGGTTATATATATTGTTATAGGTCATTTTCTGAGCATATATTTCCTGACTAATATTCTGCTTTTGATTGTTTACTTGTGATAAGGATACCGGATTAGGATATTGGTAACATCCTGGTGCGACATCCTGGTATTATCTAAATAATCAAGTGTAGGTTAGAAGTTGTGGGTCACTAACGGTCGAATGGACCTCTTCTCCTTAACACTCGGGTAAACCAGTTACATGTGAGACGTTGAACCCGAAGGACCAGGTCTACAACGTTCAAGTAGGGAATATCCGCCGAATCCCGGTTTAGTAGGATAGTTTGTTGAATTTATTTTACTATAAATAGATGGGGCGGATCAGATTAAGGCACGCATTTTTTTACACACACTTTGCTCTCTAGCTTCTAGCAAACACTACAAAAACACTTGTATTCGAATTACCTTGTAACACCTAGTTGATCCACATCACATCATGCACTGTATCCTGATATTCGAAGTAATAGAAGAACAAGGTAGCTGCGATTGTCAGCTCCCAAGGTTTTGTGCCGGTGATCTAGATTGATCAAGGGCTTTCCTCGTACATCTCGTGTCACCCTTTACATTTTTGCTCATTGTTTGATCATAGATACAGCTCTATATCCTGAGCCATATCCTGAAACTGTTTTTGCAAATAATTTGATTAACATATTTTCGACACTTGTTTCTAGCACACTACCTCACTTAACTAATTTGATCACTTAATTGCTTCGGTAATTTTTGACCAAAACAATTTGGCGCCCACCGTGGGGCAAGTGGTGCTATTTTTACTAAAAACTTTAGTAAAATCATTACTCGGTTTTCTGTTGTCAAAACCAAGTAGGCCTGCGGAAGAAACTGTTACTCCCTTGCAACCCAGGGCTTTGAACTTCAGTTCTGCAGTTTATACTGAAGATAACCGGGGGAATATTGTGCCAAGCCATTCCCAGAATCATACTCCTGAGATACCCTCTTCAATAAGAGTATCAACCGCAAGAAGCTTAGGATATGCTTCAGGATATGGCCAGAATCCCCAAACTGGTAATGTATCTAATAATAATAACACTCTTGCTACTAATGGTGTTGAATCTTTGCAGGATGCAGGTATGACGTCAATATTTACTAGGGAGCTTCAAAAGCTGAAAAACATGATATCCAGTGTGCCTGGAGTGGTCGAGCCGATTCCAGAAGTATCCCAAGACAGTCACAGGATAACCCGGTTTGCGCATCCTATCTGTGATGCTGAAATCCCGAAAAGATTTCAAACCCCCAACATGAAACTCTATGACGGAACCATGGATCCTGAAGAGCATATCGCCCAGTATAGGGAAAGGATGGAGATCAACCCTATCCCTCCAGATCTCAAGGAAGCATGTCTCTGCAAGGGTTTTGGTTCTACCTTGACAAGATCAGCCTTAAAATGGCTGTTAAATGTTTCTACTCACTCAATTACTTCGTTTGCTCATTTGGTTAATTTATTTAATAGTCAGTTTTCTTGCAGCCGGAGTTTTGAGAAACTAACCAGTGATCTTTACAGGATAACTCAAGGACCTCAGGAATCCTTGAGGGATTATGTGAACAAGTTTAGTCGGGAATCCTTGGATATCCCACATCTTGATATTGCAACAGCTGTGCAGGCTTTTAAGATGGGAATACAAAAAGATTCTCAGTTTATCAGGATCTTGTAATGAATCCCTACAGGAATCTCGATGAAGCTCGTAACAGGGCCTTGAGATATATTCGCTTGGAAGATGAAAAAAAGATGCAAGAGAGGATGAATTCTACCTCAACCTATGAATCAACCAACAAGAAACCAGAATCCTCGTATAAACCATATCGCTCTAAGCCATATGGCAGAAATGACAACAAGAAAGTGAATGTTGTTGAAGACGAGGATCATGAAGAATATCCGGAAATATCTGAATATTGCTTTTCAGTTAACATACCTGAGTTAATGTATGCTATGCAGGGTTTAGGAGACAAAGCTAGGTGGCCTCGAAAGAATCAACAAAAAGCTGATTGGAATGATAAATCCAAATGGTGTGCCTTCCATGAAGATTTCGGACATGTAACTGAGGATTGCATTGCTCTAAGGAAAGAGATAAGCTACCTATTGAGCAAGGGATATCTGAAGGATCTGCTAGGAAGAAAGAAGAATAAAGGGCAGGATCCTGAGAAGGATCCTGAACGAGCAGCATCACCCCAGCAGATGCCAAAATAATTAACTTTATTTCAGGAGGATCCGACATTTGTGGGACTTCGTATTCTGCGGCCAAGAGACATGAAAAGGAGGCCAAGACTGAAAGGGGAGATAAACCAGCCAGGATGACTACCCTTACAACAGATATATGTTGCTAACCATTTTGTACGCAGGATATTGGTGGATAATGGCAGCTCTGTCAACATAATCCAACTAGAAACTTTGAAAAGAATGAATGTATCTCCAATGGATATTACTTCGAAATCCACCGTGCTTGTTGGGTTCGGTGGAGAGGCCAGGAACGCAGTGGGAGAGATAAAGTTACCAGTATATGTTGAATGGGTCAACTCAATACAACGTTTCTGTGTGATGGACTCCCTATCCTGCTACAACATCATACTAGGCAGGCCATGGATCCATGATATGAAGGTTGTGCCATTGACTTATCATCAGTGCATCAAGATCCCTACCCCTTGGGGGGTTGTCAAGGTTGATAGTGACCAGCAGGAGGCGAAGGAATGTTACTCTTCCTCGATGAAATCCTCAGTCAAGCCTAATGCAGCATAGCAATTAAAGATGCGGGCCCAGGATATCGTGGAGGCTTCGGAGCAGGATGTAAAGAAAATAATCCTGGATCAGGATAATCCGGATATCTCGGTGCTCGTAGGAACCAATATCCCACAGGATATTGAAAATCAATTGACTAATTTTTTGAAATGCAGGATGTCAACATTCGCATGGAAGCACGAGGATATGACATGTATTTCCAAGGATATTATAAAACTTAAGCTCGGTATTGACAGGTCATTCAAGCCGGTACAACAAAAGAGAAGGAAATTTGCTCCGGAACGAAATGTGATAATCCAAGAGGAAGTTGAAAGACTACTAAGTAGCAAGATGATTAGAGAAGTGAAGTTTCCTAAACGGCTCGCGAACGTAGTCGTGGTACAAAAGAAAAATGGGAAATGGAAAGTTTGTGTGGATTACACAAACTTAAACAAAGCTTGTCCCAAAGACCCGTTTCCTCTACCTCATATTAATTCAATGGTAGATGCTACCGCCGGCCACGAGATGTTAACCTTCATGGATGCCTCTTCAGGATTTCAGCAAATCCAAAGGGAACCCTCTGATCAGGAGGATACTGCTTTCATGACACCCACAGGTATTTATTGTTATACTGCTATGCCCTTTGGTTTGAAAAATGCAGGTGCAACATACCAGAGGTTGGTAAACATGATGTTTAAAGACAAACTGGGGGACACCATGGAGGTATATATTGACGATATGGTGGTGAAATCTAAAAAGGCTGAGGATCACCTCCAGGATATTAAGGGAGAGTTTGATATCTTGGATCAATATAACATGAAACTAAATCCAGCTAAGTGCCATTTCGGAGTGGGAGCAGGAAAGTTTCTAGGATACATGGTGACCAAACGGGGGATAGAGGCAAGCCCGGAGCAGATTAAAGCTATTCTGGATATAAAATCACCTTCAAATATGAAGGATGTTCAACGATTAACAGGCCGAGTAGCAGCGTTGAATAGATTTATTTTAAGATCCTCGGAGAAGTGCAAGGAATTTTATGATATCCTCAAGAAGAATAAGAAGTTTTAATGGGGAGCAAAGCATGAAGCAGCCTTGCAGGATTTGAAGCAGTATCTTTCAACCACACCCTTATTGATGAAGCCTGAGGATGGCGAACCATTATCCCTGTATCTTACAGTATCAGGGAATGCAGTAAGTGCTGTCCTTGTAAAGGATCATGAAGGTCAGCAGTTTCCTGTCTATTATGTTAGTAAAAGTTTATTAGATGCTGAAACTAGATATTCTCATCTAGAAAAATTGATATTAGCCCTAGTTATGGCATCAACAAAATTTAGACATTATTTTGAGACACAAAGGATTCATGTTAAAACCAATTATCCCGTTAAAAATGTGCTTAGGAAACCTGAGATGTCTGGTAGGATGGCTAAATGGTCGGTGAAATTAAGTGCTTTTGAGCTAGTATGTGTGCCTAGAAATGCCATAAAGTCTCAGGCTGTAGCTGACTTTGTGGCTGATTTCAGTAGTGACATTCAAAATTAAGTAGACTTAGAAGTACAACAGCTAGGAGAAAACTTAGAATCCTAGATATTATATACTGATGGTGCATCTAATGTAAGAGGTGTAGGTCTAGGTATACTACTAAAATCTCCACAAGGGGACATATTACCCCAGGCTATTAGGTGTGAATTTCCTACTTCTAATAATGAGGCAGAATATGAAGCTTTAATTGCAGGATTAGAGTTGGCTAAAAATATGAGTATCAAGAATTTGCAAGTATATATTGATTCTTTGTTAATCACTAATCATTTTAATGGAACCTATGCAGTTAAGGGTGAGAAGTTAATCGAGTATCTCAAAATTCTCAAAAAAATTAGCAGAATATTTTGATATTTTTACACTTGAACAGGTACCAAGAGAGGATAATGCTGAAGTTGATGCCTTGGCAAATCTGGGATCATCGGTCAGGATACCGGAAGGAACTCGAATACCAATATTACATATCCTATATCCTGCGACGAATCCTCAGGATAAGGAAGTAATAAGTATTCAGGATCCTGATGGTGAGTATCCCGAGCGGGATCCTAAGTCCTGGACGGCTCCAATCATGACATATCTCAAGGAATGACACATTCCAAAGGATGAGAACCCTAAGGCCTTCAGAATGAAGGTATCACGATTCACTATTATAAATAATGTTTTCTATAAGAAATCTCTTGCAGGACCATATCTGAGGTGCTTGGAGGATCCCGAAACCAAAGAAGTGCTTCAGGATATACACGAAGGGGATTGTGGTAACCATACTGGGGGCAGGTCATTGTTCTCAAAAGTATTAAGAACAGGATATTATTGGCCAACAATGAGGAAAGATGCTGCAGAATATGCTCGAAGATGTGATGCATGTCAAAGACACAGTAACATATTACATCAGCCGGCCGAACCACTTTATCCTATAACTTCCCCTTGGCCATTCATGAAATGGGGGATGGATATAGTAGGGAAATTACCAAAAGCTCCAGGAGGAAAAGTCTTTATGCTGGCAATGACCGATTATTTCTCTAAATGGGTCGAAGCTGAAGCATTTGTTCAAGTTAGAGATCAAGAAGTGGTATCTTTCATAAACAGGAATATCCTGACTAGGTTTGGAGTACCAGCTGAGATAATTTATGACAATGGATCTCAGTTCATCAGCAAAAGAACCACTGATTTTTGCAAAAGTTGGGGAATTAAGAGGATCACGTTAACTTCGGTACATCCTCAAGCAAATGGGCAAGTAGAATCCCCGAATAAGATAATTGTCAACAACTTGAAAAAGAGACTAGGGGCTAAGAAAGGAAAATAGGCAGAAGAGTTACCCTTCGTTTTGTGGGTAATAGGACGACAGTGAAGAGTGCAACTGGCCAAACCCCGTTTTCCTTGGTGTTTGGAGCAGAAGCGGTGATCCCGACAGAAATGGTGATACCTACAGCGAGATCCAACCTCCGGGATCCTGAGCGGAATCCTGAAGTCCTATGTCAGGAACTGGATACTATTGATGAGTCAAGAGATGCAGCAAGGCTAAGGATGGCAACATATCAACAGAGGATATCTAAAGCATATAACAAGAATATAAGAACTAGGAGATTTCAAGTTGGAGATTGGGTATTGAGAAAGGCTTTTCAGAATACTACTAATCCTGCTAATGGAAAGTTGGCTCCAAAATGGGAAGGACCCTATGAGGTTGAATCAGAATCAGGAAAAGGAGCATACCGACTTGTAAGTCCCGTGAACCGGATCTTTCAATGATATCAAACCTAATCTTGTGAGAGTGCGGAAACCAATCACAAGATGATTCAAGATAAACACGAAAAACTGAAAAACGAAGAACACAACGAATCACCTTTAAACACTTGCACACGATTCTATTACTATCAACTAGCAAAACCGTCTAGTACAAGTGCTCACAAACAATCGCCTTCCTCTAGGTCTCTCTAGGAATTCTGTAACAATGGAGGTTCCAAAGGTTCCAACCTAAAAACAAGTTAGAAAGTTGTTTTTATACTAACTCAAGCCCACTTCCCTACATGGGCTCCCCTTGGGCCTGCTTGGCCCACATGGCCTAAAGCTTAGCCCAAGTGACCTATTAAGATCCACAACCTAATATAAACTAACCCAGTAAAGCCCAGTTAGTAACCATGGCCCGTTGTATTAATATGATGCGTCAGTCTCACACTTTAGGGCCTAACAATCTCCCCTAGACTGATGCCATCAAATTGTCTTCATAGCATGAATTCAGCAACGTCTTCAACGTAGTCTATGGTTGTCGCTATGCTGCAGATGTTGTGGAAGTTCTTGACTTCTGAACTCTCAGCACCGGGTCTCTTCCTTCAGCTCTTGTAGTTAGCTTCATATCAGGATCACGATCAGCTTTGCTTGAAAATCTTTGTCAAAAAGAATGTGAGAGGAGGATTCTCAGCAGCTTTTTTTTCTTCAATCTTTGTCTTTCAAGCAGGTTCACGGTACTTCTTCAAATGTACTTTCACTGTCAGACGGCATTTCGTATCCTGTTCTTCTGACTCAGGTACATCTTGTTGTTGTGCTGCTTCAGGCTTCTTCAGCAACTAACAGCACCTCAGTCTTCATCAACCCCTTTTCTTGATTGAAATCAAGTTCTGCACATGCTTACAAACTCATAAGCAAACATTTCATATGCAATAGGGAGAGTACCATATGAACACTAGGTACATCCAAGTACTTGTACTCGGATTTCACAATTTAAATTCTTTCAGCTTTTTATGATCAGTCAAATCTTCAAGAACGGTTACATTTTTTATTTTAAGAAAAACAAAAAAACACAGTATTTTTGTATTTTTGAATTTTTTTTAATTTTTTTAAAGAACTAAAAACAAATAAGAACTCAAAATATAAACAACTACCATAATATACAATTACAATTTAAATGGGATCAAATCACGAGGTTTTGGGCCTGACTTCATTTATCAACACTGATCTACTACTGAATGATCTAGACAATTGCCGGTATATTTGTCCACTTAAACTCTTCTCCCTAGACCTTTTTCATATAACTGCCTGTAACTCATTTTATCATGTTTTGATGTCTTAACAATGAACACCCAAACAAATACTAATCAAATCCCGGAGATATAAACAGCACACTCTATCATGCAAGTATATTCCCTACCACATATTTCACAAGTCCAATCCAGATCTCTGAAATCTTAACTGGGAATAGATTGAGAAGAGAACAGAATAGATCTTAAGTAGAGATGGTATAATATACAGATCAAATGAGTTTTTCTCTGTTTGATATAGGTTTCTTGGGTTTCTTTTGGGCACTTGAGGGCCTCTTTCGGGTGTATAGTTGATCTACAGAGCGACAACGTACAGCTAGGTCAGCATGTATCTGGATGCATCAGAAGCTGACGTTGCCTAGCACCTCCAGGTAAGCATATATCTGGATGCAGCAGAGGAGATACACGACTTTTTTAGAGAAAATTTCAGAGTCAGACCAAAATTGTGTGTATCAGGACAACATACAGGCATTCAAATAGACATGAGCTAATTCCAAGTGATTTTCTTTCCTGGGGTCATGTACTATTTTAGTTCTAAACAAAAACAGCCAATGTTTCCAGTCTTTAAGGATAGAGCCTACCAACACATCGTACTAGAGTCAAACTATTTCGATACTGGTCTTACATGAGTCAGCCCTCGACCATAATGTGAAAATTCATTTCATTTCCCATATCATGCAATTTTTCTTTTTGGCTTTTTTATTTTTCTAATGTTTTTGAATTTTTCTCATTTTCTCCCCCTAAAACAATACACATATACACATCAAGCTCTTTTTGTGTTTTTCTTTTGTGAGTTTTCTCCCCCAAAACTCTATATATGTCTCTCTCTCCCCCTAAACTCTATATCTATCTATATGTTCCTGAGCTTCTTTTGTGAGTTTTCGCTGAGCTTCAATCTTTTCTTTATTAAGTCTTTCTCTCTCCTTAAAGATTGACTGGATTTTAGATATAGAGTTTATTTTAGATATAGAGTTTAGGGGGAGAGATAGATATCAAGCTCTTTTTGTATTTTTCTTTTGTGAGTTTTCGCTGAGCTTCAATCTTTTCTTTATAAAGTTTTTATAAAGTAAAGTTTTCGCTGGTTCTCTAGAATTTGTGTCCAATCAATAGGTGATTCAAGAAATAAGATGAAAAAGAACAAGAACACCAAAATAACTTTTAACTCACACACGTTTCGATTACTTGAACAAGCAAAAACGTCTGGTATGAGGACACCACTACAAATCGCCTCCCCTTCTTTGGATTTCACACTTACATCATCCTTGTAAGTCCCGTATAACCGGATCTTTCAATGATATCAAACAACCTATTGATTGTGCGGAATCCAATCAATAGGTGATTCAAGAAATAAGATGAAAAAGAACAAGAACACCAAAATAACTTTTAACTCACACATGTTTTGATTACTTGAACAAGCAAAAACGTCTGGTATGAGTACACCACTACAAATCGCCTCCCCTTCTTTGGTTCTCTAGAATTTGTGTCACTAGAAGGTTCAAACCCTAAAACAAGTTGAAAACTTGTTTATATACATAGAGAAGCCCACTTCCCACATGGGCTTCCCTTGTGCCTGCTTGGCCCACATGGCCTATAGCTTGGCCCAAGTGACCTATAAAGGTCCAAAACCTAATATAACTAACCCGTTAAAGCCCAGTTCGTAACCATAGCCCGTTATGTTATTTTGATGCGTCAGTCTCACACTTTAGGGCCTAACAATCTCCCCCTAGACTGATGCCATCAAATTGTCTTCATAACATGAATTCAGCAACATCCTCAACGAAGTTTATGGTTGTCGTTATGCTGCAGATGTTCTGGAAGTTCTTGTCTTCTGAACTCTCAGCACTGGGTCTCTTTCTTCAGCTCTTGTGGTTAGCTTCATATCAGGATCTTGATCAGCTTTGCTTGAAACATCTTTGTCAGAAAGAATGTGAGTGGAGGATTCTCAACAGCTCTTTTCTTCTTCAGTCCTTTTTCTTTCAAGCAGGTTCATGGTACTTCTTCAAATGTACTTTCATTGTCAGACGTCGTTTCGTATCCGGTTCTTCTGACTCAGGTACATCTTGTTGTTGTGCTGCTTCAGGCTTCTTCAGCAACTAACAGCATCTCAGTCTTCATCAACCCCTGTTCTTGATTGAAATCAAGTTCTGCACATGCACACAAACTCATAAGCAAACATCTCTTATGCAACAGGGAGAGTACCATATGAACACCAGGTACATCCAAGTACTTGTACTCGGATTTCACAATTTAAATTCTTTCAACTTTTGATGATCAGTCAAATCTTCAAGAACGGTTACATTTTTTATTTTAAGAAAAACAATTAAACACTCTATTTTTGGATTTTTGGTTTTATAGAAAAGCAAGACACTATTTTTGTATTTTTGAATTTTTTTTATTTTAATATTAAGAACTAGAAACAAATAAAAACTCAAAATATAAACAACTACCATAATATACAATTACAATTGCAATGGGATCAAAATTCGTTCTCAAGCAGACTAAGGAACACTTTTCAGTACGAGCCTAATCAAACTGGTCTATGCGATTGCCAATATGTTTGTCCACTTAAACTTTAACGCTCAACTTTCAATTTTTCAAATTCGTGATATGCTTTAGGTAATATTATACTATTATACCCGTGTGTCCCATTCCAAGGCATACCCCCGCGATCAAGGTAAGCACAACGATTCATCGTAGCAGGTGAGTATACTGATGTCATCCTTTAAGATATCCTGACTGTATCTAGGTCTGCATATAATCTGTTTTATCATGTTTTGATTTCTTAACAATGAACACCCAAATAAATACTAATCAGATCCTGGAAATATAAACAGCACACTCTATCATGCAAGTATCTTCCCTACAACATATTTCACAAGTCCAATCCAGATTTCTGAAATCTTAACTGGGAATAGGTTGAGAAGAGAACAGAATAGATCTTTTGCAGAGATGGTATAATATACAGATCAAATGAGTTTTTCTCAGTTTGATATAGTTTTCTTGGGTTTCTTTTGGGCACTTGAGGGCCTCTTTCGGGTGTATTAGATCTATAGCGCGACAACGTACAGCTAGGTCAGCATGTATCTGGATGCAGCAGAAGCTGTCGTTGCCTAGCACCTCCAGGTCAGCATATATCTGGATGCAGCAGAGGAGGTACACGACTTTTTCAGAGAAGATTTCAGAATCAGATCAAAATTGTGTGTATCGGGACAACATACAGACATTCAAATAGAAATGAGCTAATTCCAAGTGACTTTCTTTCCTGGGGTCATGTACAATTTTAGTTCTGAACAGAAGGACAGCCAAGATATCCCCGGATGATTCAACAATATAAAGACCTGAAACCTCAGATGTTGGCTATCTATCAACGCAAGATTTAAGACCATAAAATCATACGCCGTTGGTATGTTACCCACATGGTACATAGTTCGTTATGTTTATAACACTTAGTATCTTTTATCATTTTGAGCGTCAAGCCTATCGACATATCACAGTAGATCCTAGTCTTTTCAGCTATGGCACCTTACATGTGTTAGTCAAACCCTTTAACATGAACATTTATTTCACTTCCCATATCACGCAATTTTTCTTTTTGACTTTTTCATTTTTCAAATGTTTTTGTATTTTTCTCAATTTCTCCCCCTAAAACAATGCATATATATAGAGAAAACTCTTTTTGTATTTTTCTTTTATGAGTTTTCTCCCCCTAAACTCTATATCTATCTATATGTTCCTCTCCCCCCCTAAATTTGTGCATAAATCTTGTATTTTTGCGCAAATTTACCATTTACTAGAGAAAGGACACTCTATGTACAAAGTAAAGAACTAAGAAAGAGAAAAAAAAATATTTTTTTTAAACCGTTCTGTCATCAGATTGAAAACCAATCAAAATCATATCAAAGTACTGAATTTAAACGGTACCTTTTGCTGATCATTTCTTAATTCTCTAATCTCCTCCAAAGGAAACATATCATCTGTAAAAAAAATTTGAACTTTTTGCAACAGTGAAATGTTACCCGTTTTTATCTCTGGAACAATCGCTATCAACATTCCAGAGATTGTCAACAGCTCCTCCTTGGTTGTTCCTGAAAAGTAAGGGGTTAGTAAGACATGGGTACCCAGGCCATCGTGGTCCTGGGATGATTTGAAGCATCAAAATAAGACACTTCTTTCAAACACAAGTCCCCTTTAATTTCAAGGATTGGAGACGTTGCTGCTTTAGATTTGGGTTTCCAAATCTGTTTCGGTTTAACAAACATGTTTGTTGCCGTTGGTTGAGCAACTTTAACTGTTTCAGGTTTGTTAGTTTTAGAAAAACATTTTTGTTCCTGAGCAGCCTTCCGTTTGTTTTTAGCAACATTCCAATCCCCATCAGAAGGTTTAACCTTGGGATTCACATTCTTCATTGCCTTAGGTGAAGATACCTTCATTGGCTTAGAATGGTATTTATCCTTTGGTGTAACACTCTGATTTTGCACATGATAGGGTATATAGGGACGATGTGTGCAGTTTCGAGCAATGTGACCAGCAATGCCGCAATTGAAGCACGTTTGTCTCTTCATGTAGAAAGCATTCTGATCTTGCATGCCCTGAAGGACGAACCGGTCCTTTCAGTGCTTGATTTTGTTGCACATTTCCTGCAGACGACGATGAATTTGGATGCCTATACTTGTCGTTTGCAGGGGCCTTCTGTGGTGGAGATTTCCTTTGATTCTTCTTGTTTTCCTTAGACTGCAAGTCTTGTTCAGAAATCTCACCAGTCTTTCTGAAACCCTTGTTAGCACAGTCAAATGCATATTTCTCACATTTGCCATTACAGACTGGCTTAAGAAAGACATTTTTCACATCACGGGCCATTTGAGGACTATTACTGCCCGTTGAGGACTGTGGAGAGCCTGATCGTCTTTGATGTTTAGGCTTCTTATTTCCGTGTCCTTTACCTGCTCGCTTCGACTCTTGTTGCTTGATCTGAACTTTGTCATCATTAACAAAAGGTTCAGATTGTTTAGCTTGCGCACTCGGAGCCTTGTTCACGCATTTCTTCTCTTCATCCTCCATGTCATCAGCTTTGACAGAATCGGAGAGTTCTGGTTTGTCGGAAGAAATACCAGAAACTCTAGCAGAAACTTCAGCTGAAAGATTTGACGAATTTTCAGCACAAGACGGTTCTGCACATGACACCCTTGAGCTGAATTCACTAGAATCAACCGATTCCAATTTCTCAGAATCAGCTGCTTCAGGTGATTCGCATTTTGAATTAGATGGTTCAGCTAGCTCATTCGTTTCGTTTGCCATTTCAGTCTCTGTTACACAAGCATCAACGTTTTCGCCCAAACCATCAGGCCTGAAATTAATCATAGAGTGAAAAAATGAGCAAAAAATGTCACACACATGAGAATTTGATGCTTGTTCATCTCCAACGACACCTTCAACTTTAATTTCATCTGCAAGGGAAGACGAAGCATTAGGGTCAAAAGTACCCTTTGAAATAAAATTTACCGAAGGAGTCACTCGTTTATTAACACGTCTGCTGTTGATTGATGACTTATCAGTTTTAGGACCGTAAGCCATCTTGTCCTCATTCATCAGTTCCTCCTCAGTCATGGGTAAATATGTGTAGTTATCATTGTAAGGAGGAGGAGCCTGATTGTAACCCAATCCACACCCTTTCTTTTCCTTGTATGCGAGCTGTTGATCACACAAGTTTTTGACTAATTTGCTGGAAGAATCAAATTTCTTAATATTAAGCTCATTTATTTGATATCTATCTCTGATATCTTCCAGTTCCTTAGTCACAGCACACAGTTTCTCCTGAACATAAAAGAGTTGACTGGATTTCACACTTACATCATCCTTGAGTTTGACGATGTCTTTTCGCTGAGCTTCCATCTTTTCTTTATAAAGTTATTCGTTTTTTGATAAAGTAAAGTTTTTATTTTAGATATAGAGTTTATGGGGAGAGAGAGACATATATAGGGTTTAGGGGGAGAGAGAGACATATATAGAGACTTTATAAAGAAAAGATTGAAGCTCAGTGAAAACTCACAAAAGAAGCTCTTTTTGTGAAAAGATTGACTGGATTTCACACTTACATCATCCTTGAGTTTGACGATGTCTTTTCCCTGAGTTTGACGTGTTAGTTAAAAGTTTTTCGTTTTCTTTATAAATTTTTGATCCGGTTATACGGGACTTACAAGGATTCCAGATCAGGCGAACTGTAGTTGGTTCCAATATTCAAAAGCTTTGGCAACATCTGAGAAGGAAACATCGGTGACTCTCAACAACCCTCCATCTGAGGTCTCGAGTCCCATCTATTTGTGGTTTCGAGTCAGTTGGTTTCGACTCAATTGATATCTGGTCTCGAGTCCCTCTCCTATCACAGTCTCGAGTCTCTCTCCACCGTCTCGACTCATCTTCATTGCCGGTCTCGACTCATCATCATCACAGTCTCGACTCATCATCCTCACACGGTCTCGAGTTGCAAGCTTCACCATCTCGAGTCGCAATCACGGTTTCGACTTCACATTTTTCAAACGGTCTCGACTCTTCACGGTTTCAAAGTCTCGAGTCGCAACCTCGGTTCCGAGTCGTAACCGAGATCTCGAGTCATCACTTTCTGTTCTCGAGTCGCAATCAGCAAAGGTTTCGAGTCTGACGTTTTCGAGTCGCAGCCATCAATCCCTTACCGTACACCTGATCACCTGCAACTATCTTCTTCTCCGTCTCCGAAAAACTTCTCCGATCACTCAACCCCGACTCCGTACACCATCATATTCTCGTTCAACCTTTCGAGTCGCAACCATCAATCGTTCATCATCCTGTTACCATCGTCATATTGTTCACCGACGTAACCTGCAACTCCGGTCATCTTCTCCGGCCGTAGTTCATCATCATCAACACAACACAACACATCGCATCTTCGACTATCACTGATCATTTCCGACTGAAACCTTCACCGGTCACCACGCTGTTAAGTTCATCGTCGTTCTTCATTGTCGTGATACATTGATTTAGATTTTGGGGTGATTTGTTTGAACGACAAAGACATCTGGCAGACTTCTGTATTTTGTCGTTTAGGTTTAATAATATTATTATAATAATTATTAATCATAACGTCATCATTACCTTATCATTATTTATAATATTCATAATAGTTAATAATAATAAACCTTTATATTTATTAAATTTAGTAAAGTAACTTAAAAATCTTTAAAAAAAATAAAAAAAAAATATATATATTCTTATTTAAAAAAAATGTGAATTTGTTTGGTTGTGAAAAGTTTTGACAGGTTTCGAGGTGAGGTTCTGAAAGCAGGTTCGTTCGCTTGCAAAGGGTTTGAGTTAGCGAGTACACAGGTTCTCGCTTTGGGCTTGTGTTGAGGAAATAGTTAAAAACGCACATTTTTTGGGGATCACATCTTAAAATGTCTTCTAAGAGAGAGGTGCTTGAGCAGGAACTCCAAGGATTCAGTTACTCATATGGTGAATCTATAGAAGCACTTACAGGCTGGTTTGCTGAACTGCTCTCTAAAATGGAGAAGGCAGAGATGGTGGTGTCTACTCGCATGAGCAACAGAAAGCTTCTAGATGCTATAAAAGGGATTCCAGATCAGGCGAACTGTAGTTGGTTTCGCAATGTTAATCAGATATTAGTGACAACCGACTGCAACTGTTACAAAATGAAGTCAGATGAGCTAATCTCACTCATCAAATCATATGACAATGCTGACAAACAGTCTACTCAAGGCAACACATCTGCTGCTAGTTGCTCATCCACACAAAATTCAGTATTTATGTTTAACAAACCCCTGGCTCAAGAAGTTACTCGTGATCGTGAAGAGATACTTTCTGTCTTTTGCACTCCTGAGTGTAGAGAAAGATAAGAGGCATATCGGTTACACAACGCTGAGTTGATTCAAGACTACAACGACATCAAAAATAAAAACTTTACTTTATCAAAAAACGAAAAACTTTATAAAGAAAAGATTGAAGCTCAGCGAAAAGACATCGTCAAACTCAAGGATGATGTAGGTGTGAAATCCAGTCAACTCTTTTATGTTCAGGAGAAACTGTGTATTGTGACTAAGGAACTGGAAGATATCAGAGATAGATATCAAATAAATGAGCTTAATATTAAGAAATTTGATTCTTCCAGCAAATTAGTCAAAAACTTGTGTGATCAACAGCTCGCATACAAGGAAAAGAAAGGGTGTGGATTAGGTTACAATCAGGCTCCTCCTCCTTACAATGATAACTACACATATTTACCCATGACTGAGGAGGAATTGATGAATGAGGACAAGATGGCTTACGGTCCTAAAACTGATAAGTCATCAATCAACAGCAGACCTGTTAATAAACGAGTGACTCCTTCGGTAAATTTTATTTCAAAGGGTACTTTTGATCCTAATGCTTCGTCTTCCCTTGCAGATGAAATTAAAGTTGAAGGTGTCGTTGGAGATGAACAAGCATCAAATTCTCATGTGTGTGACATTTTTGGCTCATTTTTTCACTCTATGATTAATTTCAGGCCTGATGGTTTGGGCGAAAACGTTGATGCTTGTGTAACAGAGACTGAAATATCAAACGACACGAATGAGCCAACTGAACCATCTAATTCCAAATGCGAATCACCTGAAGCAGCTGATTCTGAGAAATTGGAATCGGTTGATTCTAGTGAATTCAGCTCAAGGGTGTCATGTGCAGAACCGTCTTGTGCTGAAAATTCGTCAAATGTTTCAGCTGAAGTTTCTGCTAATGTTTCTGGTATTTCTTCCGACAAACCAGAACTCTCTGATTCTGTCTAAGCTGATGACATGAAGGATGAAGAGAAGACATGCGTGAACAAGGCTCCAAGTGCGCAAGCTAAACAATCTGAACCTTTTGTTAGTGATGACAAAGTTCGGATCAAGCAACAAGAGCCGAAGCGAGCAGGTAAAGGACGCGGAAATAAGAAGCCTAAACATCAAAGACGATCAGGCTCTCCACAGTCCTCAACGGGCAGTAATAGTCCTCAAAAGGCCCGTGATGTGAAAAATGTCTTTGTTAAGCCAGTCTGTAATGGCAAATGTGAGAAATATGCATTTGACTGTGCTAACAAGCGTTTCAGAAAGACTGGTGAGATTTCTGAACAAGACTTGCAGTCTAAGGAAAACAAGAAGAATCAAAGGAAATCTCCACCACAGAAGGCCCCTACAAACGACAAGTATAGGCATCCAAATTCATCGTCGTCTGCAGGAAATGTGCAACAAAATCAAGCATTGCTGGTCACATTGCTCGAAACTGCACACATCGTCCCTATATACCCTATCATGTGCAAAATCAGAGTGTTACACCAAAGGATAAATACCATTCTAAGCCAATGAAGGTATCTTCACCTAAGGCAATGAAGAATGTGAATCCCAAGGTTAAACCTTCTGATGGGGATTGGAATGTTGCTAAAAACAAACGGAAGGCTGCTCAGGAACAAAAATGTTTTTCTAAAACTAACAAACCTGAAACAGTTAAAGTTGCTCAACCAACGGCAACAAACATGTTTGTTAAACCGAAACAGATTTGGAAACCCAAATCTAAAGCAGCAACGTCTCCAATCCTTGAAATTAAAAGGGACTTGTGTTTGAAAGAAGTGTCTTATTTTGATGCTTCAGGTAATCCCAGGACCACGATGGCCTGGGTACCCATGTCTTACTAACCCCTTACTTTTCAGGAACAACCAAGGAGGAGCTGTTGACAATCTCTGGAATGTTGATAGCGGTTGTTCCAGAGACAAAAACGGGTAACATTTCACTATTGCAAAAAGTTCAAATTTTTTTTAGAGATGATATGTTTCCTTTGGAGGAGATTAGAGAATTAAGAAATGATCAGCAAAAGGTACCGTTTAAATTCTGTACTTTGATATGATTTTGATTGGTTTTCAATCTGATGACAGAACGGTTTAAAAAATTATTTTTTTTCTCTTTCTTAGTTCTTTACTTTGTACGTAGAGTGTCCTTTCTCTAGTAAATGGTAAATTTGCGCAAAAATACAAGATTTATGCACAAATTTAGGGGGGAGAGGAACATATAGATAGATATAGAGTTTAGGGGGAGAAAACTCATAAAAGAAAAATACAAAAAGAG
This sequence comes from Helianthus tuberosus, assembly GCA_030545235.1. Lineage (NCBI taxonomy): Eukaryota > Viridiplantae > Streptophyta > Magnoliopsida > Asterales > Asteraceae > Helianthus > Helianthus tuberosus. Next base: position 23,828 of record JARYGA010021466.1, read on the forward strand.
TTTTCTCTATATATATGCATTGTTTTAGGGGGAGAAATTGAGAAAAATACAAAAACATTTGAAAAATGAAAAAGTCAAAAAGAAAAATTGCGTGATATGGGAAGTGAAATAAATGTTCGTGTTAAAGGGTTTGACTAACACATGTAAGGTGCCATAGCTGAAAAGACTAGGATCTACTGTGATATGTCGATAGGCTTGACGCTCAAAATGATAAACACAATTTTGATCTGATTCTGAAATCTTCTCTGAAAAAGTCGTGTACCTCCTCTGTTGCATCCAGTTATATGTTGACATGGAGGTGCTAGGAAACGACAGCTTCTGCTGCATCCAGATACATGTTGACCTAGCTGTACGTTGTCGCGCTATAGATCTAATACACCCGAAAGAGGCCCTCAAGTGCCCAAAAGAAACCCAAGAAACCTATATCAAACTGAGAAAAACTCATTTGATCTGTATATTATACCATCTCTGCAAAAGATCTATTCTGTTCTCTTCTCAACCTATTCCCAGTTAAGATTTCAGAAATCTGGATTGGACTTGTGAAATATGTGGTAGGGAAGATACTTGCATGATAGAGTGTGCTGTTTATATTTCCAGGATCTGATTAGTATTTATTTGGGTGTTCATTGTTAAGAAATCAAAACATGATAAAACAGATTATATGCAGACCTAGATACAGTCAGGATATCTTAAAGGATGACATCAGTATACTCACCTGCTACGATGAATCGTTGTGCTTACCTTGATCGCGGGGGTATGCCTTGGAATGGGACACACGGGTATAATAGTATAATATTACCTAAAGCATATCACGAAGTTGAAAAATTGAAAGTTGAGCGTTAAAGTTTAAGTGGGCAAACATATTGGCAATTGCATAGACCAGTTTGATTAGGCTCGTACTGAAAAGTGTTCCTTAGTCTGCTTGAGAACGAATTTTGATCCCATTGCAATTGTAATTGTATATTATGGTAGTTGTTTGTATTTTGAGTTTTTATTTGTTTCTAGTTCTTAATATTAAAAATAAAAAAAATTAAAAAAATTCAAAAATACAAAAATAGTGTCTTGCTTTTCTATAAAACCAAAAATCCAAAAATAGAGTGTTTAATTGTTTTTCTTAAAATAAA
>JARYGA010021467.1:0-44112 GCA_030545235.1 Helianthus tuberosus
ATTAATTACTTATACTAAAGTCACCCCACAATAATACACATAATCCAAAGTACGACAAAGTATAAAACATGAATGTGAAATAGGTGACACTTAACAGAAAGATCTTGAAATCTCGGGTTGTCACAGTTTTCAAGTGAGCCAAGCACCCATATTTATAGCCTGCACAGAAGCCCGGACACGGCCCCGTGTCCATTGGGCACTGCCCCGTGTCCACCCATCTTCTCTTTCTTCATTAAATGCAGTTTGTCTGCATTAGTTGACCACGCCCCCGTGTCCACTGGGCACGACCTCGTGTGCAGAAGCGTATCTGTACTATCAAGATTTGCCTAGATTCTGCGAATCTTTGCGTTGACCACGGCCCCGTGTCCGCTGGGCACACCCCCGTGGTGGGTGATAGAAGCTTCTACAACTTTGTCTTTTCTGCAGACACTTAGGCACGCCCCCGTGCTTACTGAGCACGGGGCGTGTTCAGCCTTCTGTTCTCTTGTTTTTGCTTGGGGAGATGCTGTCGAGGGGTCGGGCATGCCACGTTTATTCCTTTTCTTGTATTATTGTTAGATTTGGCTGCATTTTTGCTTCTTTTATTCATTTCAGCTCATTTAATCCTGAAAATACAAAAGGAAGACAAAAACACACTTTTTCCAACATTAGCACTAAAAAAGGGTTAGTTTTATGCCACTTTTGATGTAATTTATATGTTGCATTTTGCACACATCAGTTATCGTTGACCGTTTGACAAAATCTGCTCATTTTCTGCCGATACGAGAGGACTACAAGATAGAACGATTAGCACAGATCTACACCGATGAAATCATGTGTCGACACGGGACGCCTCGCGATATCATTTCTGACCGCGATGGTCGGTTTACCTTGCGTCTCTGGGAAACGTTTCAATCTGCTCTCGGTACCACTCTCAATCTAAGTACCGCTTTCCATCCCCAAACTGACAGTCAGACTGAAAGAACGATCCGTACCCTTGAAGACATGCTTCGCTTGTGTGTCATAGATTTCAGTGGTAATTGGGATGCACACTTACCCTTGGTCGAATTCTCGTACAATAACAATTATCATTCTAGCATCCAAATGTCACCATTTGAGGCACTATACGGAAGAAAATGTCGATCGCCGATTGGGTGGCATGAGATCGGAGATGCGCAAATTACCGGTCCTGAGCTGCTGCAAGAAACGCTTGACAAAATCCTCCAAATTTGAGACAATCTGCTGAAAGCTCGGAGTCGTAAGAAAAGTTACGCCAATAGACGCCACAAGCCCCTTGAATTTGACGTTGGCGATCACATACTCCGAAAGGTTTCACCTTGGAAGGGGGTGATCAGATTCGACAAGAAAGGAAAACTCGCGCCTCGATATGTTGGACCTTTTAAAATTCTGGAAAGGATTGGAAAAGTGGCCTACAGACTTGAACTACCGGAAGAACTTAGCAAAGCTCCCCCGACGTTACATGTATCAAACCTCAGAAAGTGCCTAGCCGAGCAGAATTTACAAGTACCACTTGAGGATCTACAAGTGGACGAAACATTACACTTCGTGGAAAAGCCTGTCGAGATCATGGATCGAGAAACCAAGAAGCTCAGACGCTCATGCATTCCCATTGTGAAGGTTCGCTGGGAAGGCAAACGCGACGCAAAGTTCACCTGGGAACTTGAAAGTGACATGAAGGCTAAGTATCCACAGTTATTTGTTACGCCTGCTGCCAAATTTCGGGACCAAATTCCCAAAAGTAGGGGAGGCTGTAACAACCCGCGTTTTGAAGTCAAATTCAATAGAAGAAAAGATTGCTAAATGCGATCTGTCACTCCTTGCTTAATTATTGATTGTACTCCTTGACTTGTTAATCGATACTTAAATTTGTATTACTTTAGTTGTATTATGTGGAGTAAATGCTAATAATCGCAGTTTAATCGCTAGCTTATTTATCGCTAATCTCATCGCAATCGCATCGCAACCTGAATTGCATGTTCTGGATATTGTTTTACGTGTGTGTGCTAATATGTGTTACTTGTGCATGATTACTTATATGTTTGTGGTGATTAATCGAAAACGCAATCGCAACTCTATCACAACTCAATCTCATCGCGAACTGGAAACGCAAGTTTATTTATGTTGTGGTATGTTAGTTATGTTATTTATGTAACTATTATTTAAACCTATCGCATCGCTTAATCGACACTCGCTTGAACGCATTGCAACGCTCAACGCACGAAACAAAAGTCGAAAACCAACACGCACCAGCCATCCGATCGAACGACCATTTGATAGAATGGTCATCCATGCGGATGACTATCCGATCTGATGGCCATCCGATCGGATTGCCCTCCGATCGCACCTCTACACTGCCTTTCTCTCATTTTCACCTATAAATAGCACTTGTTACATCACTGTTCATGTGATGTGACAGCTCTCCCCCGACTCTTCGACTTCTCAGCTATTTTCTATCGATTCCTCGCAATTCTTGTAAGTTTCTACCACAAATCTTGTACTTTCATGATCTACACACACTTCTTCATCATTTTCACCATCAAATTTTAACTTTTCACCATGAAATCCATCTGATTTGGGCTGTTCGTTGATGACGTCATCTCGGGTTCTTATGAACTTCGAAGTATGATCTCATTCCACCAAGAACAACTCAGATCTAAGGGATTTCAACATGTTTAAATACTGATTTCACTAAATCTAAACATTTTTAAACCGATTTAAGCTTCTTTAACTCTTTTACACTCTTGCACTCAAAACCGATAGAATCGGAGCTCATTCAGGCCTTCCACTTATTCTCTAGTGAAGTGTCGGCCTGAGAACTGATTCCTATTGACAAGATAACTAACTTAGCGGGTGGACATGAAAAACCATTAAGAACAGTTAACTGATCGAACGGGGTGATTCCCATCCGATCGGATGACTTGGACTTGGTGGGGTTCCCGTTGTTTAACACGTTGTCATACCGTCTCGGTCAAACCGCAAACTTTTCAGACTTAACAAAATTTTGCAAGTTTCAAACAATCAGGTCGCTGAACGGATTGCCGTCCGATCAGATTGACGTCCGATCGGATGACCTGTGGTCTCCAACACTTAAACAATTTTGCAAACTTCAATGAAATATCAGTTCAAACGAATAGTCATCCGATCGGATGACCATCCGATTGAATGACTATTCTATCAAGACACTTAGTTTTTGATGAAATTTCTCACTTGGACGGATTGCCATCCGATCGAACGACCATCCGTCCGGATGACCGTTCGACCGGACGACCTGAAGGGTAGAGATACTTCTCTCGTTTTAAAATGCTACAACGAAAACTTCAAATTCACATCATACACAAACACATCCATCCCAAACGAATGACAATGCGACCGAATGGCCATCCGTCCGGATTGTCATCCGATCGGACGACCCTTCGTCACTCAGCTCACGTGACACCGTTTTGCGCACTGTTCATCGCTTACACTATCGTTCTGTAATCAGGCTAACTTTCCAGCGCTCCCTTCAATCCAATCCAAGACTGTGTTATTTATTTAAGACGATCTATGAGTGTACTCGAACCCTTTTTGCTTTACTTTTGGGTGTTACATACGTTACCTATTTCAAATCATAATCAACACACAACGCAAACACTTTTATACGCTGACTGTTAATGCATGTTACACATGTTTTCGATGAATGCTTGTATGTTATGTTTACACAGTGATTGTTGCCTGACACCTTAGCAACAATAGTACTATAGTTCGGACTCATCACCTGTCGTGGACAGGGGTTGTTAAGGGTTTTACTTCACGTGTCACAGTGGTGATATGTGTTGCGCATTCTATAACTCGCAGTCATGTCTGTGCATATTTCATTGTCGATAACGTGCTAGCTTCACTTTTCAACATGTTACATGCTAGTTATGCGTAAACCGATTTCGCTATCTATTATTACTATTAAACTTGTATGCTCACCTTTACACTATGTGTATTGACCTCTATTTTAACGTATGTGACAGGTGTTTAGGATGCTGTGGTATGCTTGCTATGTGGAATCGAGCTTAGGAGAGTCTAGAAACAAACAATTAATATTTTGAGTTGTCGAAACAGCACTTTTAATTATCTTTGAGATACTATGTCTGTAATAACTGTTTTATTTGATGAGTTATGGCATGGGACATAATGTTAATTATCTGGTAAATTAATTGTTATGTATTTCTCCTGGACAATCTGTTTCGCACAGTGCCTCACCCCGATGTTTCCGCCATCGGTTGGGGTGTGACATAGTAATTGTGGGGTTTAAACTACATTCTATTCCGGCCATCGCTTAATCAAGCGCATGATACCGTTTTCGTTAATTTAAGTTAACTGGTCCAAGTCTATGACTTGAATGGGACCTGTTGACATTCTAATTGGTTATTTATACCATTCATTCCAGACTAGGGCCTTTCGGTAGATTGCAACCAACCTTAGTTTATTGTTTACGATTGTGCTTATTTTATTATCTTGCATCGTGAGACATATATAAGCCTGGTAAATACTCTTAACCTATTTTCCCTATACGAGCTTGATATACGGTAAATTATTACCGCTTGGTCGGGTATGTGATCATATGTCGGATTGTTACTACAAAATCTTCATAACCCACTTTAATCTGTTTCGTCTGATAACTTAAACATTGGGGGTTAATGCAACCATGTCCTGGATATCCTCGGCTCATTTAAGTTACTAATGGCCATGACTAAGAATGGGGTGTAGGCATACACCTGACAGATGCTAATGCTATTATAAAATGTTTTTTTACCCATTAATTTGGGACACCCCTTTGTGGGTTAAAGTGGCGTGTCGGTTAATCATGTTATTCGGTTTCTGCACCGGACCCCATTTGTATTGACAGACATGTAAAACTGTATACAAGATCATTTTGAATTGTCCTAAGTTATTTATAAAAATCATGTGCCTTGTGCACTTAAAATGATTTTGAAATGTTTTTAAAACGAGTCGGTTATTTGTATTTACAAGTGTAAACTGACATATTTTCAAAACACTAAGTTACAGGTTGCAAGGATACGTAAATAGGCTGGAGGTTGTCTAGTAATGCTAGAAGAGGAATTTTCAAATCCTTTGCATAAAGCCTAGTAGTCTGATTAGTTCATTTTGTACATTTTCGACCTGCCTGTGGATTTTTATTACAAGCAGTCTGTATAATTATTTTGAACACTCGGACATTTATGTTTGTAATAATATTTTAACTCCAAGACTTCCGATGTGCTATTTGTGTTTGTGTATTTGATATCAATCTCATCACGATACTCCCCATCCAGGCCCACCGGGTTGTTGTTGAAATATCGGGGTGTGACAGGTTGGTATCAGAGCCAACGTTTGAGAGAATTAAACACTAGCCTTTTTTGTTTAATCTCAAACAGCACAATTGCATAATCCTTAGACTTTCTGAGTCTAGGCAATGACCTAGGATTAACTCTCATCCTTGTTAAGTTATCTATATTGTTTTTGATTTTATGAATTTAAGGAAAATTTCGCTGATCAAAGAAACCGTTATTGGTGATTCCATTTGTCCGAAGCCAAGGAATCCGATGCTTTGTATTGCGGCCAGGATATCGGTACGACCAGTCTGGAAGATAGGTACTTTACCCTCTACTCGTGGTGAAAACCCTATTCCCAAAACCAATCCTCAACAAAATGTAAACCCGACACCGAAGTCTATACCAGTGGATGCTGAAGATCCATACTTTTTACCTCCAAACTTTGAAATTCCAAACCTTGATTATACCAGTCAAACTCCAATTCGAGATCCCTATTATTCTTTAACCATTGAATCTGCGGATTCCACTCATACTATGGATCCTTATTTAGAGGACTTGCATCAACCACTGAACCCTTCAGTGTCAATGTCATACACGGTGAAACAAGAAGAGGAATATTGTGAATGACGAATAGGAGACGACTGAAGACTCCTTCTTCTATTTTGTATTTCAATTCCAAAAGTCCCTGCATGGACATGTCTTTTCTTTTTAGTCCCTGCATGGACAAGTATTTCTTTTTCGTCCCTGCTTGGACATGTATTTCAGTTTATTTCAAAAGTCCTGTTTAAGGCAAAGTATTGTAATCTTCTATCATTTAATGATAATTTTTGGAATTATCCATAATATATGCCTTCATTACACCCCTCTTCAAGCGATCATCTCGATTTTAATTCGAACTTTATCGATCTGCTCGATGATTCCAAAAGATCTTCTTAATGGTTTTTGACCAGCCAATTGGCAAAGTCCATATTATTTAGCAATTAAAAATGACGGTTAAGGATTATTAGCTCTTCGGTCCAGAGGTGGTGAACTATGTTCAAGCCTCATAGCCTTTATGGTCAAAATCTAAGATCTATGTTGATAATTGATAATTTTTGCATGATATGGACCTAATAGTTGTTGGCAAAATGGATGATCAAACAGTTGAGATAATGTTAGCCAAAACAGGACTTAAAACATGAATGTTGATTTATTTTGTCTTATCTGATTTGATTGCATGATCCATGACAAAATGTTTTTAAGGCAGTGATACCTCACACTGGTAGGTGTACAACCCAAGCTGCATCATGTACAAGGATGCTATTTAGAGTCGCACACCCCCTGTGACCGCACACTCCTTCTGTACAAACCTTGATGCAGAATGTACTACCGAATTAAGCGGGAACACACATTATGAGAACCGCACAATTTTATACGACACTTAAGAACACGGTACAACAGCACACAGCTTGACCGCACACCAGCAAGAAGCCGCACACTTGCTGGTGGGCCGCACACTCTCTTTGGGCCAATAAGTTCATTGGGCCGCACACTCACAATTGGAACAAATGACTTACTGGACCGCACACTATATTAACGGACTATGTAATGGACCTCACACTATTATACATGGACCCTACAGATTGGACCGCACACTTATAGACTATGTTGCACACTCCCGTATTGGAGTATAAACTAGTTGGGCCACACACCTTGTGTTGTGTATTGGGCTGTCTAAATTAACATTAATTATATAACCTGTGTGTGTATGCTTATGTGGAGTATGGTTCCTAGTATGTTACTTGATTTGTAATATGTACCAATATGTGAAATACTTGAATACAAATCTAATTAGATGTAGTAACTATAATAGGGCGTGATTGATCAAAGTTGTTTAGACAAGTAAATAACCTGCCGAGCAAATCGAGGTGAGTTCACACACTTTACTAAAGCATGTATTCCCGGTGGTTGGGAACAGAACGAACAACATAATCTCCTTGTGTGGGATACAGACTACATTATCTCCTTGTGTAGGACACGGTCAACGTAATATCCTTGTGTGGGATACGGACTACATTACTCCTTGTGTGAACTAATAGTCCTCCGCAATCGTTAATGATGATAGACATTGACAAGCGGGGTAACAACAACTTAAGTGCGATAGTTTTGGTATGATCATGGTGTTTAGTAGCTTGTATTTATGGGGTAGCTCCCCATGGAATAGTATAAATGAGTTATTTAACAAACATATTGAAGCTAAAACTACACAACTCGTGAACTCGCAAACTCTATGTTGACACCCTACTGCATGCTTTGCAGGTATTCAGTGAATGCTTAGGAGCTTGCAGCAAGGAGTGTAGTTGTTGCATGAACCCGTGTTGGGTTCCTTACTAATAATTACGAACTTTTGAACTATTGCTTGAATTGTTTTGACATATGCTTCCGCTGTTATCTTTAAACGTTGTTTTAAACCTAAGATTTTTAGACTTGGACTTTATGAGTCACTAATCGTATTGGTTTTGATTAAAACTGTGTTATTATTATGATTGTTCAATATGATTGGTGGCTTGATCCTGGTCAGTCACATGCCTCGCGGTGGTACTCTGCATGTAGAAATTGGGGGTGTGACAGATTGGTATCAGTTCCATTGGTTATAGTGAACTCGGTTTTGAAAAAGAAAAGCTTTTTTTGAGAAAAACTAGACTATAACCCGTTTTGTACTATGTGACACGCAACGACACTACACTCCAAGTGCAAGGCTCAACAATTTAGAATTCGTAGCTCGGGCATGTGTTTACTTGTTGCTTATTTGGTGCATATTGTGATGATATATGTACTGGTATACTTAGCTATATATATGTACGTATAGGTGTATATATGTGTACTTGTGTGCAACGGTCAATCCTCCTTCTACTTATTCTTGCAATACTATGACGTCATTCTCATACTGTGTTTTCTGGATATGAAGACAATGAGCGGGCGCGGAAGAGGTAACGTTAACATGACTCAGGATCAGCAAACGAACATGATAAACACCGTGGCTGCGGCTTTGGTAGCCCATCTCGGAAGTAAACTTGTCGTTCTAGGATGTTTAGATCCTACATCGTTCTTAAATCTGTTCGCTTCGTTTTGCGCGACAGGACAACCTACACCTCCTCAACCTCGTGTGTGCACTTTCAAAACGTTTATGGACTGTAAACCTCTCACTTTCAATGGCACCGAGGGAGACATAGGCCTTCTGCACTGGATTGAGAAGGTCGAATCTGTGTTTGCTGTGTGTGAATGTCCTGCTGTTAATCGGGTGAAGTTTGCTACTGGCACCTTGGAGGGAAACACACTCTCTTGGTGGAAGGCGCAAGTTCAGATGCTTGGATTGGCGACTGCCAATGCTACTCCTTGGGATGACTTCAAAAACTTGATTAAGGAAGAATATTGTAACATGGATGACATCCACAAGCTCGAGACAGAGTACTACGAGCTGAAAATGGTTGGATCTGAAACCAAGGTCATTAACTTGGAGTTGGTTAAACGAACATGTGTGAAAGTTGACGAAATTGAAAAAACTGAAAAATTGGTCATCTACTCGCAGGAGACATCCCACACGCAGTATCATGCGAATGACTCATAAGCGCGCATGAGTCGTCCGCGCGTAGGACTGATACGCCTGGTATAAAAAAAGAATGGTTCTGTGTTTATTTCACTTATTCACCAAGTTTGGAGCTTTTTCAAAATCAAGAATTTAAGGCCACCTTGTTGAATTTGCGTTTAAAATTGTTAGATATTGTTGATTTACACAACAATAACTAAAAAACAAGGTGAAATTTATAACTGGTCGATGTTCTTATTCGTTTGTTTTAAAGTCTGAATTAGATCTGTTTGTTTGATGTAATGCATGCATGATCGAATATAGGGGTTTTATTCAGGGACAATTTACGAGCATATTGATGTATATTATTTTCATTAACATCAACTTAATCATACAAATCGATTAGATGAAATAATAAAACCTTAGGTTATTAGATCAGGTTTGTTTGTTATTGTTACATGTCAATGTTGTTTTTGACTATAGTTATAAAATTGTCAACAAATTCTTGATTTGGATCAATTTGACTAAAACTTATCATTTTCTTTCGATTGAGAAAATGTATAGTACCTATAAAAAGAGTTCAATTGTTACTATAATTCCTTTTAACCAATAATTAGCCTTTACAATTTATATAAAAATCTCACTCCAAATCTATTTTGATCACCTATGACTAGGGTTGTAAATGAATCGAACGAATGCGAACAAGGCCTTGTTCATGTTCGTTTGTTAAGGAAATAAATGTGTTCACAAACGGTTCACGAAAACTTACCGAATGAAAGTTTATGTATGTGTTCGTTCATTATGGAAATGAGCATGTTCACGAATGGTTCACGAACATAAAAAATTTGGCGAACGAGACGAAGGCTAAAGGTGGATGGCCAGAGAGTAGCACTGGAACTTGAAGTCCTAATTGTGGAACAAATGCCGATCATATTCGTTGATGTAAATAATGAGAAAGGAAAGAGGAATGGTGCATAAACAAGGTGGAAATAGGATTTCCTAGTTTAATTATTAGGGTAATAAAGTAAATAAAACTTAAATGATACAAAAAACATAGATAAAATATATGAAAGTACAATAATCTTTAATTAAACACAAACAAACGAACATAAACGAATGAATGTTCATGAACACATTCACGAACACCTTACTGAACGTTCACGAACACAACTGAACGAACGAGACCTCTGTTCATGTTCGTTCATTAAACTAATCGAACACAATTTCTTGATCATGTTCGGTCGTTTATTAAATGAACGAACATAAACGAACTTCCCGCCGAACTGTTCGCTGAATGTTCAGTTCATTTACAACCCTACCTATGACAAGAATAGCCCACATAAGTGATGTTGATAAGAACTCTATTTCCACTTTTCGTTTTTCACCCTTTGTAAGTAACAAACAAAAAGATTGTGATATGTTAAAATAAAACGTAAGTATACAGTTATAGAAAATTTTCAAGTCATTTACTAAATGGTGAAATGAGTAACAATCAAACAAAAAATCTTCATTAACTTTTTTCTTAACTTCATGACTTTATCTATAATACTATATAAAGCATCTCCCATGTACCTAAAGGTAATTTTAATCCTATTTTGCATACCAAAAGCCAAAACAAATTCCTATATTTTCACACTTTTCTTGCTTTTCTACCCTTTTAGAAAACAGAAATTAATGCGAATTGGATTGTAGAAACTAAGAATTAAATCAGCCCCTTCCTTTCCTGTCCCCCATCCCTAAATTAAAATTAGGTTATTCACTTTGCAATCTCAAAACCGTCCACTCTCAAATGATTAGTCAAAATTTAAGAAGAGTCCATTCATATTCCCTCACCGCCTCATCAATTGGCTTGCGTATTTATGCAGAGGAAACCTTGATTATTCTTCAATTGTTTTCTTCGAGGTTGAAATATAGCCGGAGTTGAGAACAAACAGACTGATACGCCATGACCAAATATCCGCCTTCGCATAGTTTTTACTGTTTTTCAACAGAATCTCTGGTGAGCTTTTATTCATATTGTGTTGTTTTCTATTCAATGTTTTTCAATTTGAGCCTCAGTTATGCTAAATTGTGGCTTAGGGTTTATGAATACGTGCTTAAATGGAAGTAATTTGTTGATGTCTTCTGATTCAAATGTAGATAACCTACATAAAAAACAAGATTTACCTTTGAGTCTGCCAAAATTGAGAATGTGGGTTTCTTTAAATATTGACGTTTTGTGTTTTGTTTTCTTTAATCTTTACTTGATGAGATCAGTGTGTTGTGTCGATATAAATTGTAGCTCAGCTGGGTGTTTAGTGGGTGGCCTTTATTGAAATTTAAAATTTTGTTGTCTTTGGATATAATGTGAGTCATTGTATTACAACATTTCCTAACCTCATTTGGTATGAATAGGTGGATTTTGTATTAGTTAGAAATTGCAAAAAGATATGTAGATAGTTTACTTCAAGTTGTGTCCTTTTAGCTTATTTGATTGGTTCTTTTTTTTATTGCAGAGAGAAGCCAAACCGCCACCCGTGCATAGCGGCAACGCCGACTTTTCTGTCACGTGGACCAACGAATCTTGCTACAACAAGGGTGTTGAACATAATGGTGTAAGCGGTTTGGCCAATCGGACGGTGTCTGCCATCAGATACAGGAGGATTGGGGCGAACAAGGTAACTTTTTGACACAGATCTTTAGAATGGTTTATGTTTTGGTGACATGCAGTGACATCTAAATGCGATTCCGGTGACCGTAGGTGGATTCAGCGGATTGGATTAGCGGTGGTGTTAGTCGTGTGTAAATGATATTGTTCAGAAACTGAAGATGTTGCAAATGATTGGATTAGCGAAGGATTGGTAGGTAATTTTTCCATTCAAACTATTAATTGGAACTACATATGTTTCACATTAATGAATGACAGATTCAATTAGGGTTTGTGGTGCTATTAAAGTAGGGTTTTTTGGTGTTGTTTTATACTATTAAAGTAGGGTTTATTTCGTGTTGTATAGTTGTGTCAATATTTGACTGGTCCTTATCTGGTTTGTCGACTTTGACTTTGACCGGGCTGATGTGCTCAACGAACCATAATGCTTAACAATGGTATTGCAAATAAACAATGTTTGTTTGTAAGAAACACTTTGTGTGAAGGCAGTGAAGCTACCTTTTATAAATCATTTTTAGTTTTAATCATCCATCCGCTTAGCAAAACATTGCAACTTTCCAACTACATTAGTATGTGAAAGCATATGAATTACACATATCGTAATTTTATGTTATTTTGGATTGGTTATTAAGAACATTGGTGATATGTAAGAAATTTGTTATTGAGATCTGAATTTTGAAATATGTTAAGGCTTATTCTTATTTTTTTGTTGCAATTAGAGGTTCCAGAGAAGGCGAAGAAGACGTAGAATGATGTACTGTCAACTCGGGGAATATTATTGGTAAATTTGTTATTGAGATCTGAATTTTGAAATATGTTAAGTCTTATTCTTATTTTTTGTTGCAATTAGAGGTTCTAGAGAAGGCGAAGACGTAGATTGATGTACTGAAGGAGCTTTTTTCAGTTAACTCGGAGAATATTACAGCCTACAGGAGGTAACTGAAACAGTTTCTAGATGTATTTCACTTATTAGTCTGTATTGGTATTTACTTTTTTTTCAAGAATATTTACTCTGTTTACTGATAGGCATCATGGTGACAGGAAGATTGAGGCACAACAGGTGGTCTCTCTGTTTGCTTTTATGCTTTGGCTAGAAACAAGAGATCTTCTAATACATACTGAAGTAGAGGAGAAGTTAGGATGTAAGCCAAAATTTGTGTTTTATTTATTATTTATCATGCATCCCCTACATCTGGTTCTATATGTAAGTGTTATATTGGCTGCACATGCTATCAAATATATTGTTATATACTAAAATAGAAGTTTCTTGCTACAGTGTTGGGGCTTTGTTATATGTTATATGGTTCACGTTTCATCCCATTGCAAATCATTCACATGGCCCTCTACAGCTAGAAAACTAATAAAAAAACAATAGCCCAAATGTAATCCAGTTTTATATATGACTGTTTAATGAATGTCGAGTTAGATTGCGAATCCGCAGTCGGCTGCAAACGTGGTTCAAGCCGGCACAAAGGAACTAACAACAAAGGTTTTTTTTTACTTTGCATCCCTGCCCTTACATATTTTTTTGAAAAAAAGTGGTAGACCATCGATATCTACTCATAAACAGGTGAGAGATGGGGATTACAACGTCAATGAAACGGTCAATGTTGTTACCGCAAAAACCACTGAAATCGGACACAGGACATGGGGAATGGTGAGAGGCGTAATGGCGTTAGCTACACAAAAGGTAGAACAATATCTCTCTCTTTCATTTATATTTCACCATGGCCACTGCTTTGCATAACTGTTTAAAATAAATACATTGTATCTATATTAGTTGAACTAAGATGTAGACTAAATGACATGTATTTTGTGCCATAGAAGTTGTACATATTGTTACAAAGACCGTACTAAAAGCGAAATTTGATTGTAACAAAGTCGTTTTCACGGTAATATTTGTTAATCTCACTTGCAAAACTGTCAAGTATTTGACAAGATGAATAAGATAAAGCACAAGAAGCTTGTGTTTATATCCCGTGTCCGAAGAATGAGAAACTTTTGCTTTTGTTATAAGCAGCGAGTAGTGTTTGACAATCGCCGGGCTTGGTAACATGAGCCTGTGACTCGAGTCAGGGCTATAAAGTGGGTTGGACTATGGTTTCCTGCTAATGAACTCCCACTTTTTTATTTTCTATCTTTTTTATACAAATATTCATTATGTCATGTTGATTTCTTGAAACTAAATTTTAAGTTTTTCCATACCAACATTAATAAATTTTGTGATATAATACAACCAAACATGTTTGAGTGATTTTGTCCAATACCGAATAAAATCCGAGCCAACCGAATGGATTTATTAAACCTCTAATAATATGCATACGATGCGTGTTCCCAACCCAATCCAAATCAGTTTTTTACATAAAACATTATGTTAACCTTGTGACAAATTCATAAGAAGTGTAGATCATAGAAGTTATAACTTTGACTTAAAAAGTCAAACTTTACATTTCTATAAGAACTAGAGGTGGACAAATGGGCAGATTGGATGGGTTGAGTAACGAATTAATACGGGTTAGGGTTGAAACGAATCATTATTCAGTAAGGATCAAATAGCAGGGACGGCCCTATGAATTTGTGTACTGATGTATAGCAAAATACATCCATTTATCCTGTAGAGTTTGTGCATATTTCGTATTAATTTAGTTTAATTTTGTTTAGAATTTCGTTACTTTGATCAAATCTTGTTTTCCAGATCGTTGATGCTGAAAATGTTGCAAAACGAAGAAGAAATAGCTGAGTTTGGGAGTTAGAATAATTTTTGGATGTTTTAAATGCTGAAGCTGATAAAAAAATGAAGAGTCTGTGAAAATGGGGCCCTCGTGTCGCGCCACAAGGATCCTTTATACACGTCGCGCTGCGCTAGCATTAAAATAATAATTTATGGCATATCGTGCTGTCGCGCTACGCGACCAGGTGGTCTTATACCCGTCGCGCGACGCGACGGGGTATATGATCGACAATTCTTCGTTACTTGTCTAGGGTTTACTATAAAATCATAATTAATCATTCCAAAACCCTAGTTACGAAATTAAGAACCCATAGGCGAATTCAACAGCAGATTTTGAGTTATTCGGAGCGTTTTGGCACACGAGAATCATTCGGTTGAAGCTTGAAGCATAGGAAAGAAGATCATTCGGGTTTTATCTCCCGGTTTTCATTATTTTCTTGTTATTCAGTACTTTAATTATGAATTCTTGTTTTGAAACTTGTGTTTGGATTTTAGACACCATGTTTTCTGGCTAGAACCTTTGTTACTACCTAGGATAGATGAAAGTTTAATGCAGTTTGGATTTTTAACGGTTTTCTATTGTTTGTGTATGGATTAATCTTTGAAAGTGAAGAACTTTAGAATCTCTAATTTGGTGCGTATGCGTATTTAGATTTGATTGTTGATTATTTGCTGTTTCACATAAACTTTGGTGGATGTCTTTCATATAATAAGTTTGTGTTGATTGTTCGCATCTTTGCGGGTTCGGGGAATTTTTGGGTAAATCGGCTGATCGCCCTAGAAACAGTAATTAAAATACAATTAGAACTAAGTATTCTGCTTAACTTGTCGCTGAGAGGCTTGAGTTTGTTAGTAGGTCTCGGTTTGATATATATCTAAGATAGATTTTGAGAGAAGTCGGTCTTAATTCCCTAATCACACCTGTGTCTATTAAGCCAAGTTAGAATCTATCGTTGCCTTAGACTTTCGCGCTGAGAGGTAAATTGTCGTATTAGGACACTTTTAAAGACGTTAGAGGACTGAGAGGAAGTCTAACAATCAGTGTTCATAATAGCCTTGTAGAGTCTCACAGGTTTCTTTCTGAGAAGGGTCGGGAGGTCTTAGTAGAGATTTCTTAGGGTTTAGTATACAAAGATCCCAGTTCCATACAACTTTAGTACCATTAGAAATCCATTCCTAGTTAAACCGGATTCTATCCTAGGTAGTCGTTAATCTCCATTGAATTAAACCTTAGTTCTTGTTGATGCATATGTATGTCAACTTCGTCTTGTATCGAGTCTTGTAACTAGAATGATAGATCAAGTCACGTAGATCGAGAAAATTGAGAAACATGTAAAATGGAGCCATTTAGCACGAAATGAGAAAGCCATTTCGCACGAAATGGACATTGTCCATTTAGTACGAAATGGGTCATGGCCATTCCATGCGAAATGGATCTCCTATAAATAGCTGACTTGAGTCTTTCATTTGGAAGAGTTCTGATTCCGGTACCAAGGTGTTGCCGAAGTGTCTCCAGGCTGTAAAACGTTGTTATATCAATAAACAAGACATTTAGAATGTATATCAAGCTGAGTCAAAGTCGATACATTTGTTTCCGCCTCTCGTATTGATTAGAACTCTTCTAAACGACTCATTTTGGTCGTGCAAATGATCCTACATGTGGTATCAGAGCTCAGGAGGAAGAGTTCTTACCGAATTCAGCTTAATTTCATCAAAATTCTGATTTCTACACCTTCGTTTACAAGATTTTAACAAACCCTTGAGAGAATCAGACCTAAAATGGCTTGATTTTCACTCATAACACACGTAATACTGTTTTAACAAACCCTTGAGAGAATCAGACCTAAAATCGACCTAAATCTTGATCAATTGTGTCAAAATCATACCCGATCGTGTGACGTCATTATTATTTCGTACGAAATGGGCCATTTCGTGTGAAACAGACCCTCATTTCGCACAAATTGGACATATTGGACTTCATTTCGCATTAAAGTGTCATTTCGCTTGAAATCACCTCCATTTCGCACGGATTGAGTTTTGATTCCATTTCGCTTGAAACATCAAGCCATTTCGCACCAAATCCAATTCGTGTGAATATTGCCATTTCGTTTGAAAGCTGAGTTTGTGAAATTATTTACCGAAACATGGAAGAAGAGTTTTACAATGCGTTTGCTACTGCCCCGGGTACTCCTGTTACCATTGCTCAGAGTGTGAACATGGAAAATGAAACAGGAACATTGTAGAAACCTTCAAAGTTGATGGGCATTGAAGAATACTATTGTTGGAAAGACCGGTTCAAAAATTGGGTTCAAGCAATCATTTAAGGTCTTGGGAGTGTATTGAAAAGAAGTATGTTAAACCTCGTACAGATGTGAGAGTTATCAAAACTATCGGATAAAGAGAGAGACATGTACAAGGCAGAAAAAATGATGACCAGTTTACTCCAGCAAGCTGTGAAATAAGACATCTTCATATTACTTCAACACGATGGTACTTCACATTCGATTTGGGAAGCACTTCGAATTAAGTTTGAGGGAAGTACAGAGATGATCAGGAGTAAGAAATCATTATTAAAGAAAGAATTTGATTTGTTTTCAAGCTTGCAGGGTGAAACTACAAAGAAACTGATTGAGAGATATTGTCATTTAGTGCGTTCAATGTCACTGTTAGATATAAACAAAGATCGAGAAGAATGGGTTGACAAATTAGCTGATGCTTTACCTCAGAAAGAATGGGGTACATATCTGATGATCTTAAAGAACACTAGAGAATATGATAAATTGACAATTTCTCAGTTCATTGAAAAACTTGAAGGACAAGATCTTGAACAACAAAAGATTGCTAGAATGAACAATCCAAGTGGTCAACAAGACATCAAGTTGTATTACAAAGGGAATGTTCAGAATGTTGAAGCTAGTCCGAAGGTCCAAACCGCTTTCAGTGCAGAGAATTCATCCGGATCACTTAATCAAAGCTCAAACAACAACAGTGGATTTTCTTCATATCCAAGTGTTAATCCAAATGTTTCAACTTCAAATCTTCAGTTCCAAAACTCAAACCACAGTAATAGTCATGTGTTACACTGCAACATCGTGTTGCATCTTCAGAACGGTCAAATTTTTTCTGAAGAAGTTGCTAAAGGTTATATGGCATTACTAGCTACAATGTTAGAATCATAAGAGGGTTTGGTTGCAGGAAGGATCGGAAATCCTATGTTGACAAAAGAGCATTACGATCAGAACGATGCTGAGGAAATGGAGCTTGTGGATATTAAGTGGTGTTTAGCGAGTGTATTGAGGAGAGCTGAGAAATTTAAGCAAATTACAGGAAGAGATGACTTTCGTGATGCTAATATTTCTACTTTAGGTTTTGATAAATCTAAAGTTTCTTGTTTTCGATGCAGGGAAAAAGGACATTTCAAGAGGGAATGTACCAATCGAGAAGCAGGTGGAGCTCAGAATCTGTTCGGGAATAATGATTATTATCGGAAAGCTATATATCAACAAGTTGCTCAACAACCGTCATCATCCCATGCTATTGAAGATGGAAAGAAGAAAGCTTATCTTGTTAATCAAGATGATGAAAGAATGGCAGAAGGTTTTAGCTGGGACAAATACATTCCGGATGATTCAAAGTTTAGAGCATTCATTGCACAAATAGTTCAAGAACCAGAGTTGATGAAGGAATGGATGGATGTGTTTGCCAACAGTGAGAAAAGTCAAGATGGAGAGTCTGTGTCTTCAGAAGAAAACTCAGAAAAGATACAAGTCTTTGATCAATCATCAACTGATAGCAGTGATGATGAAGAAGAAATACAAATAAACATTGGAAAAACTCAATTATCTCCTGAAAGTTTTAAATTTTATTTTGCAGATAGATTGGAGAAACTAAAGGAGAAGCGAGCAGCAAAGAATCAGAAAAAAGTAAAATGCGATAAGATTGCTCAGGAAGAGAAGTCTGAACAGAATGAAGAAGTTAAAGTTGCTGAGAAGGTGGTTGAAGTTGAAAAGTTGGTTGAAATTGAAAAGATTATCGAAGTTGAAAAAATTGTTGAGATCACGAAACCTTGTCTAAAATGTTTGGAATCATGCAAACATTGTAAAGAGAAATATGAGAAATTTAGTGAGCTTGACAAGATGAAAGAAAAATTATTGTTCGATGTTAAGTATGTGAAAGAATCGTATGATGTGATAAACAGAACGGTGAATAGTTTGCAAAAGACAAACTCAGAAAGAGAAGATGCTTTAACAATGATGAATGCAGTGATAATGTCCAAGCAGAAGGCTATCAATCACTATATTGAGGAGTGTGCAAAGTTGAAGCAGGAGTTGGAGACTGAAAAGATTGAAAATGAAAGAATCAGACGATTGCTGCAAAGTTATTCAAGTTTTGATTATTTGATTGATAGAATTTATCCAACTGTTGCAGGTTTTGAAGCATTTCAAGATAAGAAGACGGAAGAGAAAGATACCGGTAAGAAACAAAGTGCAAATTATAACAAGTTTCCGCCTCTGATCTGGGAAGGTTATTCTCCCAGAAAACCAAATGAGGAATAGGTCAAAAAGGCTGTCAATATAAAGTTAAAGTCCAAAACAACTGATGATTTACCAGACAACATTGATGTCACATTCACATTGTCTGACACTGATCAAGAGTCTGAGATAATAAAGAAAGTGGTCGATCAGGTGTTGGATAAAGATGAGGAGTCAGAGTCAAAGTCTGAGAGTTCGAGTTCGTCGGTCAACAGTTCAAAATCATAGGTCAAAAGGGTTTACAATAAAGAATTTCTATTATCAAAATCTAATTTGAATGACGAAACATTTGAAGTTGCATATACTTTGAATGATTCTGACAAATTATATTTTGATAAAGAATTTCCAATAAGAAGTGTTCAAATTGAAAAGATTAAAATGGTTTTCAAATTAACAGAAATTAATATTTCTGAAATAAAAAATGTAAGTCTTACTGAAAAACCTAAAAAATACACTTCAAGAGTTCAATAAAGATTGAACAAGAAAAAAGGTTACAGTTCTGGTTCTGGTTTTCAAAAGAAACCAAACCATAACAGTAATTTCAAAAAGAAAGGTTTAGGCTTTATTCCACCCGTAAATCAAAAAAATGAGAAAATTTCTAAAACAAAAACAGTATTTGTTTCAGGGTCAAGTTCTGAAGAAGAAGAAGAGAAGAGCTCATTCTGGAAATAATCGAACAAAGAGTTCTTTGCAGAAAAACAAAAGTTTGAGAAGACTGTGTTTAGAACCAAAAAGGAGACAAGAACCTGTTACCGATGTCAAGAAGTTGGTCACATCGCTTGGAACTGTCCAATGGCTACCAACACAAAAACAGGAAGTTGTTTTTAAACTTAAAGAAAAAATTGTTGATAAAACTGAACCACCAACTGAAAAATTCAAAGCGTTTAAAAATTCAACATATGAAGTTGGTGAATGTTCGAAAAGGTTTTACGAAAGAAGGGTGAATCTTGACAATCAAATGTGGGTTGTTAAGAAATCTGATGAGAAATCTGGCGATGAATCTGACTCGTCAAAGTCAGAGGAGCCACAAGTTGATCAAAAAGGAGAAAATTCAGTTCCGCCAATGGATGATATCAACTTTCCACCATTGCGGGCTGAAAATTTAAAATCAAAAGTTGGTAAAGTGGATATTTCGAATCAATTCTACTCTGAAAAGAAAGAATTTGATGTCGAAAAAGCGTTCAATGGTAAAGTGAAAAATATTTTTGGAAAGATGGTCGAGGGAAAGGTTAAAGGGGTAAAAGAATTTTATGAAGCAAAAAGAAATGTTCAAACCCCGAGTGAAGTTGAGAAGGTCACACCCAAAGCTGGTCAGGCTTGGGTGTCTGTATTTCATACTTGAAAAACCTGACTTGCCGGAGCTCCCAAGTTGGTAATCGTGGAGCATGAATCGGCATCTTTCTTGATTATTTAATATTGTCATATTTTGTTTTACAAGTGATTTTTTTGATATGAACCTACAAGTGATTGTTTGCTCTTACAAGTGGTTAATCAAGGTCATTAAATTGAACTTGATTTAACTCTCATACAAGTGGATAAATAACAAAGTGATGAACAAAATCCCGATCTTACAAGTGTGAAATCAACAAAACTAATTTTCAGGAAAAACCATTTGATTAAAACAAACTTAAGTGTTTTGAAATCATAATGGGAAAATAGTTTGTTGAGAGGGGGAGTTCTGATTGTTTATGTCAAGTGGATGGCGATTTGAAGCAATTCACATCGGCTTGTCAAAATTTTTATTTAAATGATTTTGAATTTTAGGGGGAGCAAGAAATTTCAGAAAATTCAAAAACATTAGAAAATTTGAAAAAGCCAAAAACATGATAAAAATAAAAAAATGAGTTTTGTTGTGAAAAAGAGGAAATGATAGTACATTAGTGGACTATCACAGCATGCTAAAGAATTGGAAAGTTAAAATGTGATAAACGGTCTCACTGATGATATGCCAGTAGGTTTTTACACGCTTAGTAGATTGTTGTTCGAGATATAAACCTAAATATCATATTTACTTATCTCGTGGGGAACATCTCTCGGATATATGGGTAACCCCCGAAATCTTGTGTCAAGGGCTTTCTATTTCTGACATACTAGGTCTTTGTGTGTGATGATATCTGGGGTATTATACCTGAACTTCTTATTTTGCGGGAGCAATAGCCTAGTCCTAGTATAATACTCTACACTGCTTTTATCATAAAGCTCACCCTCAGTATAAAAAATGATGAAACATTGAAAAATGCTAATCATATGCTGTTGAAGAAAAGATTCTCTAAAGGGAACACACCTAAAGTCGAACCATCATCTCTCTGATTTTGCGGAAGCAATAGCCTGAGCTCTCATGGTCTCGCATTTAAACCCTTACAGATATCATTAGTGTACATTCACCCGTAAGACTGAATATAGGAGTCTGGATACGGGAGTATATTCTGAGGTGGGACACAGTAATAAGTTTAAGTCCTTAAAACACTAATCTCGTATCTCGAAACAGTTGAACTTTGTGTGAAAATTTAAGTGGACCAGTATACTAACAATCTAAGTGAATCGTTTAGAACTTAAAATGTTTAAAGCTTAAAGTTGTTTGTGATTTGTCATAAACTGATATGATTCTCTTACACAAACTCACAAAAATATTGTTTGTAAATATTTCTTTACAGTTTTTCTTTAAAATAAAAAAATTCAAAAAGATTTTATTTCATTTTATTTTCGACAACTGATGTTGAAAAGATGATTTTCAAAATTTCAAGTGCTAAACATGATGAACAGGTTAGGGAGAGTTTGTTTGAAATGAGAAAAGATTTCGAAATGAAAATGTCAAATCTGAATGTTATTCTTACAAGTGTTCATCAGAAATTAAATGTTAAATCATTTTGAACAAAATCTGCAAGTGGTTGTTAGATTTGTCAAATTGTAAATTTGTGAAATTTATTTTGAGGTAGAGGATTGTGCAGGAAACAGCTTTGTAAGAGCTAGGTTTTGTTTTCTGAAGACTTTCCGCATAAAGCCTGAGCAGAGTTTGAGCCAGGTCACGATCCTAGAGCAAAAGCTATGTCAGATTGCAATCCCGGAACAGCTTAAGGGGGAGTCTGCTAGCAAAGAGGAGTCTGAAGATAGTAGAGCCAGTTTCGTATGCTGATGATAAAGATTATAAGATCAACATCCAAGGGGGAGGATAGAAGCTGATGGAAGAAGATAGAGATAGGATGCTTACACTGTCAGATACTTTGAAGAGAGCGAGAAGATTGATAAAGACTGAAGATGTGACATACCGAAGACTTGACACTGAAGACTTCATCAACATCGAAGGGGAAGTCTGTTGGTGCATATGTCTGTCGACTTCGTCTTGTATCGAGTCCTGTAACTAGAATGATAGATCAAGTTACGTAGATCGAGAAAATTGAGAAACATGTAAAATGGAGCCATTTCACACGAAATGAGAAAGCCATTTCGCACGAAATGGACATTGTCCATTTCGTACGAAATGTGTCATGGCCATTCCATGCGAAATGGAACTCCTATAAATAGCAGACTTGAGTCTTTCATTTGGAAGAGTTCTGATTCCGGTACCAAGGTGCTGCCGAAGTGTCTCCAGGCTGTAAAACGTTGTTATATCAATAAACAAGACATTTAGAATGTATATCAAGCTGATTCAAAGTCGATACGTTTGTTTCCGCCTCTCGTATTGATTAGAACTCTTCTGAATGACTCATTTTGGTCGTGCAAACGATCCTACAGTTCTCATTCGTGTCGTAGTCTATTTTTACTTTAATTTCAACTTTAGGACTTTAGTAAACCCCCCCCCCCAAAACACAAAAATAGTTAAGTTCGTTTCAGAGTCATTCTAAATAAGGTCTTTAGCGTAGTTAATTAGAGTCTTGTGGGTTCGACATCCAGACTTACTTAGCTTTACTAGAGTCGACCGGTTCACTTTCCGGTGAGTAGTTTAGTCGAGTTTAGAGAGTCTAGATTATTTCTTTGAGTCTAAATTTAGGTTAATTTTAGTTTTTTATTGAACTACTTGTAGCACATCAAGTTTTTGGCGCCGTTGCCGGGGACTCTTAGCAATTGCGTTGATTACTTTGTTTGGACTTCATCTGATATCTTTACGTGCTATTTGTGTGTTTGTGAGTCATAGGAGTCTAAGTAATTTTAGTGTCTTTTTATTGTTAGAGTCTTTTGTTAGAGTTGTCTTACTTGTTTGTTCTCGGTTTTCAGTTAATGCTCCATACACGTTCTCAGGGACCAGTGAAGCCGCCGATCGACAAGTCTGCCTTCTCGACATCTAGTTCACAGGTTAGAAAATCTTCCATTTCATTTTCAACCCCTTATGACTCTACACTTCAATCTAAACCACCAGCTTTTGACTTCACCCCGAAGTCGTCACCCCACAACTCCCCACCACCGTCCCGTACACCTAGTCCACCACCAGTTTTCCAAATAGCCCAAAACCAAACTGTCCACCAGCGTTCCACCGCAGGTTTTACCGCAAACTCACCCATCACCCTCCCCGAAATCACAAATGACAAGTCCTGGAAAATTCCCTCATACATCATGACCACCATTAACAACTCTTGTCAGTTTCACGGTCGTGATGATGAGGATGCGCTAACCCACATCAACCGCCTCACCCGCCTTTGCAGCACCTTCGGTATCGAAGGTGTTAATCTTGATGCCCGCTATCTCCAAGTCTTCCCATTTTCACTTGCTGGCCGTGCAACCACATGGCTTGATTCGCAGCCGACAGGTGCTTTTACCACTTGGGCTGGACTTAGGGATGCCTTCCTAGCTAAGTATTTTCCACCTGCGAAGGCGTCTCACCTTCGAGATTAGATCCATTCATTTCGAATGGAGTCTGACGAACCTTATCACTTAGCTTGGGAGAGGTTTCAAACTTTACTCTCACGTTGTTCCCAACATGGGCTGTCTGATTGGGCACTGGTAGAAAAATTCTACAATGGTCTCACCCCCGAGTGTAAGGCCTGATTCGACACCTCTGCGGGAGGCCATCTCATGGGAAAGAAATATGTGCCCGACTGCAATGATCTCTTTGAGAGCTTTGCTCATGCTGATATTGATCATAGTGCTACCAGTAGGACTTCCATTCCTGTTACCACTACTTCTTCATCCTCACGAGGAGTAAACCAAGTTGGCTTGGATTCAAAGGTAGCATCTCAACTTGATTATATCATCAAAGAGTTATTAGAAATTAAGAAAAAGGTAGATAGGTGCGAAGTTTGTAGGGGTGGTCATGATACCATAGACTGTCTAACACTTACCCTAGAACATGTAGAGTACATCGCAGGTTAAAACAGGGGTCCGAGTAATCCGTTTAATAATAGTAACTCTAACTGGTGTAGTAGTAATTTCCGCTCCTCCTGTAGTCCACCTGGATTCCTATCAGGCCAATATCAAAACAGGGGGCCAGGTTTCTATTCTAGTGGGGGTTCGGGTCAATCAGGTCAGTTTGCTAGTTCAGGTTCAGGGGGACAGTTTAGTAGAGAGGGGTCAAACCAAGAGGGTCAGCCTAGATGTGAGGGGTCAAATGGTAGTTTATCTAGGATAAAGGACCTTCTTTCCTAGTTAGTAGTTAAGGACCAGGCCACCCAACGTACCTTAGAAGAACATACCACATTCCTCAAGAATAACCATTCTAATTTCTTAGACCTTCAAAGGCAAGTCGGGGACATTGCACGCCAATTGCAAGAACGACCTCCCGGTCAATTTTCGGGAAACACAAAGCCGAACCCGTCTGGCACATTAAAGGCAATTTCGACCCGTAGTGGTAGGATTTTAGGAGAGGTAGTGAGACCTGAGAGTATAGAGGTAGAGGATGAGGAGCCCGTAGATGAAGAGATTGAGATGGAGGCTCCCGGTAAAGTGCAACCTAGGTTAATCCCAACAAGTACCGCACACAACGGGGGCCTCAAGTCGAGAGTAGTGTAGAAAAACAACCCACACGAATCGTCCCATCACCCACTATTGATCTTTCTCGTGCTCCATACCCGTCCCGTCTTAAAAACCAAACTTACTCTAAAGAGTACGAGAAATTATTAGAGATCTTTAAGCAACTTAGGATCAACCTTCCATTCATAGAAGACCTCCAATCTATGCCTAAGTACGCAAAATTCTTAAAGGACCTTCTAAAGCGTAAGGATAGGTTAGGAGAGGTCTCTAACATTCCCCTTAGTGGAGGATGTTCCGCCGTAGTTTTGAACAAGGTTCCGGAAAAATTGACGGATGCGGGCCTTTTCACCATCCCATGCTTGTTCGGGAGTGATACCGAGTGTAGGGCCCTAGCCGATTTAGGAGCAAGTATAAACCTAATGCCATATTTCATGTACGAGAGGTTAGGCCTAGGAGAGTTATCCCCTACACGCATGTCTTTGTCCTTAGCCGATAGATCAGTGAAGTATCCACGTGGCATAATCGAAAACCTTCTAGTTAAAGTTGACAAATTCGTCTTTCCTGTAGACTTTGTCGTTCTTGATATGGAAGCTGATGAGAAAGTTCCTATCATTCTAGGACTCCCATTCTTATACACCGCCAAGGCTATCATTGATGTCTTTGACGATAAGATCACACTCCAAGTCGGTGAGGAGAGAGTCACTTTCGAGATAGCACGTTCTATGGAACATCCTAGCTGTTCCGACGATCTTAGTAGTCCTTGTCATTTGATCTATTTCATAGAGTCTTTCCTATCATGTGTCGACCATTGTTTTTACTATATTAGTGGAGCCAATGTAGCAGAGGGTAAGGTAGATGAGGAAGTAGAGGAAATTGTGAGTGAGAGTGAGGAAGGGGACGTGACCGATTGGGTCCCCGAAGTGTTGGAATTGAGTGAAGTGAAGAGCGAGATCGAGAGTACACCCATAGAGAAACCCGCCCATTAGAGCTTAAGGTTCTTTCATCCCACTTAGATTATGCTTTCCTTGGTGAGGGATCCGATTTTCCGGTCATTATTTCGTCTAAGTTAGAGGAGGGGAAAAGGGTAGGTTATTAGGGATGTTGAGAGAGAATAGGGAGGCCATTGCATGGCGACTTTCGGATATCAAGGACATAAGCCCCGCCGATTGTACCCATCAGAACCTCATGGAAGATGATTATAAGCCGGTGGTGCAACCTCAACGGCGCATTAATCCGAACATGCAAGAGGTTGTTAAGAAGGAAGTGCTTAAGTTGTTAGATGCCGGGGTGATATACCCTATTTCTGACTCACCGTGGGTTAGCCCGACCCAAGTTGTCCCAAAGAAGGGTGCGATGACGGTGATCATGAATGAAAAGAACGAATTAATCCCTTCTCGTACCATTACCGATTGGCGTATGTGCATCGACTACCGCAAGTTGAATGACGCCACCCGGAAAGACCATTTCCCCTTGCCATTCATTGACCAAATGTTGGAGCGATTAGCGGGTCAACAGTTTTAATGTTTTCTCGATGGATTTTCGGGTTATTTTCAAATCCCAATCGCACCGGAGGATCAAGATAAAACGACATTCACATGCCCATACGACACTTATGCGTATCGTCGCATGCCTTTCGGGTTATGCAATGCTCCGGCTACATTCCAAAGATGCATGGTTTCTATATTCCAAGACATGCTTGAGAGTTATTTTCAAATCCCAATCGCACCGGAGGATCAAGATAAAATGACATTCACATGCCCATACGACACTTATGTGTATCGTCGCATGCCTTTAGGGTTATGCAACGCTCCGGCTACATTCCAAAGATGCATGGTTTCTATATTCCAAGACATGCTTGAGACTTCTATGGAGGTCTTCATGGATGACTTCTCGATTTATGGTACCACCTTCGATCAGTGTCTTCTTAATCTTGATAGGATGCTTAAGAGATGTATAGAGACAAACCTTATGCTTAATTAGGAGAAATGTCACTTTATGGTGACGGAAGGGATAGTCTTAGGTCACAAAGTGTCTAGAGAGGGAATAGAAGTGGATAGGGCCAAGATAGATACCGTAAGTAGATTGCCTACACCCACTAGTGTCAAGTCCGTTCGTAGCTTCCTAGGTCATGCGGGCTTTTATAGGCATTTCATTAAGGATTTTTCTAAGATCACAAGCCCCATGACCCGACTTCTAGAGAAGGATGTACCTTTCATCTTTGACGAAGAGTGCATTAAATCCTTTGACCTTTTAAGGAGAAACTCATTAGTGCCCCTATCCTTGTTTCGCCCAATTGGAGCTTGCCCTTTGAGCTCATGTGCGATGCGAGTGATTATGCCGTAGGTGCGGTATTGGGTCAAAGAATTGAGAAACAATTTCATCCAATCTACTACGCGAGCAAAACTTTAAATGATGCTCAAGAGAACTATACCACCATGGAAAAAAGAGCTCTTAGCTGTAGTATTTGCGTTTGATAAGTTTCGCTGATATCTTGTGCTTTCCAAAACCACCGTGTTCACCGACCACGCCGCGTTGCGCTTTCTTTCCCAAAAGAAAGACGCCAAGCCACGCCTCATTAGATGGATTCTTTTGCTCTTCGATTTCGACATCGAAATTAGGGATAAAAAGGGAGCGGAGAACGTAGTCGCCGACCATTTGTCACGCTTAGAGGATCCTAAGAGAGAGGAGGTTCGTGAGGACTCGATCGGAGACACCTTTCCTCATGAAACCATAGATTTTGTTAGAGCTGAGGTAGAAGGTTTGCCATGGTTTTTGGATTTGGCAAATTACTTAGCAAACGGTGACATTGTGAAGGGTATGTCTCACCAACAAAAGAAGAAGTTTCTTAGGGATGCTAGGAAATACATTTGGGATGACCCGTACCTTTTTAGGATAGGTGGTGATCGAGTACTTAGGAGGTGTGTTTCGAAAGAGGATGGAATGGATATTCTTAGACATGTGCATGAGGGTTTAACGGGAGGCCATCACGGGCCGAATGTCACCGCACAAATGGTTTTTGATAGTGGCTTCTATTGGCCAACGGTAGTTCGAGATGCTATAGAGTTCGTTAGGACATGTGACCGTTGCCAGCGTACCGGCAACATCTCATCCAAGGATGAAATGCCTCAAAATCCCATTCAAGTTCTTAAAGTCTTTGATGTTTGGGGTATTGATTTCATGGGACCTTTCCCCTCATCGAGTGGGAATAGGTATATCCTCGTGGCCATTGACTATGTCTCAAAGTGGGTGGAAGCTCAAGCTTTGCCTACTAATGATGCCCGAGTGGTGGTGAGATTTCTAAAGAAGTTATTCACACGTTTCGGTGTTCCTAAAGCCATCATAAGTGACCGTGGTACGCATTTTTGCAATTCTGTCATGGAATAGGCACTAGCACACTACGGGGTCACTAACCGTCTTTCTACCGCATACCACCCACAAACTACTAGCCAAGTAGAGAATGCAAACCGAGGGGTGAAGAGAATTCTAGAGAAAACGGTAGGAAAAAGTAGGAAGTATTGGTCGGAAAAGCTAGACGATGCATTATGGGCATTCCGCACCGCTTACAAAACACCGTTAGGAACCACACCCTTCATGATTGTGTATGGCAAAGCATTCCATCTTCCGGTAGAGTTAGAGCACCGAGCATTATGGGCTTTAAAAACCGTTAACCTTGACCTTACCGAAGCTGCAAGGAGGAGATTCTTTCAAATCCATGAATTAGAGGCCCTTAGAGATGCCGCCTATGAATGATCTTGGAGTATTAAAGAAAAGACTAAGGCGTTACATGATAGGAGGTTGCGATGGTTGAAGGAGTTTAAAGTAGATGATAAAGTGCTTTTGTTTAATTCGAGATTGAAATTGATAGCTGGGAAGTTGAAATCGAGATGGACCAGACCGTATGTAGTAAAGGAGGTGTTTCCATACGGCACCATTGAGTTGTATGACGAAGTTGATAAAGGTTCATGGAAGGTAAATGGTCATCGATTGAAACATTACTTAGGAGGTCCCATTGATACCATCGAGGAGGAAGAAATTCCTCTAGAGGACCCACCCACCTTCACCGAATAGTGAGTTAAGAAAGGCTCGTTTGTAGAGTTTGTATAGTTTTTTTTCGTGTCGTTTTTGAGTCTTTTCGTAGCTAACGGTAGATTTTCGTAGTGTGTCATGTCTTTGTTTTGTGTGTTTGAGTATTTTGCAGGAATCACGTTCAACGAGGAGCTGAATTTGCAAAGAAAACGACATTCCAGGTAAGTCCCAGTGTAAGAAAAAATTTGGGATGGTTTTGGGAAGGTTGGGTAATACTTAGAAAAAATTCTAAGGCACAAAACAAGAATTTTCACGCATCTTTCTATGAAAAGTGAGGGTTCGCGTCCCGCCACAGCGACATACCCTTCTTCGTCGCGCAGCGCCACACCTGGGTTCAAAAAATCAAATCTGAACTCCTTCCTCGCGTAACGCCAGCTTGAACCTATCATGCCTTCGCGTAACGCGATGGCTTAATTGAACCATATGCTTTGAACTACCTCGTAGCGCTACGCCACAACAACACCCAACTTTCCTGGCTCTACGCGACCACCTCTTATTCGAACAAAAGTCTTTTTCATATCTGTCTTCCCCAAATCTCACACAAACCCTATTCCCCCAAACCCCCATCGCCGAACACAACACAATACCCTCAACACCACCATTAATCCACCGTTTTACCACCAAATCGCATAATTTCGTCACCATTGTGATCAGTTTTCACCACGTGACAAACCCCACCGAAGCAAACTAACTTTTAACTACTATATTGTTCGAATTCGGGACCCCCACTCACGAAACACTTTGGTTTTTCTTTGCAAAATCGACACCTCAGGTATGTGTTCTTGCTATATTCTTATATACTTAGTGTTTTGAGTCTTTTTAGAGTTTTAGTTGAGTAGATTTAGGTCTTGTGTATCGGGTCAGTTGCGGGTCAGTCGAGTTAGTTCGAGTCGTGTCGAGTCCGATTGTGTCAGTGTCAATGTTGGGTTGTGGGTGGTGGTGATTTGGTTTATTGATCGAGATTTGTTAATGAGAATGATATGTTACTACTTGGGAAATAAAGTTCAAACCTTGCGGTTTGAAATTGAGTGTAGGCTGTTTAGTCTAATACATGGGTGCGGACGGTTTGGTTTGGGGCTTGACTTGGAGCTTGTTAACTTCACATTGTTGTTTATCATATGAAAAGTTCGGGTCTTGAGTATGTTTAGGCGATTTTAGTGGCATATATGGATAAAATTGATTGTCGGGTTGGGATTGGATGATGAATTGCTAAATATTGATTGGTATGTCGTATTTTGACGCCTAAAGTTTCAACCTTGCATTCGAATCGGAATTTTTGCAAAGGAAAAACCTCCTTTAATTAGGCGGACTTTTTCAAACGCTAAACTTTGTTTTGAAATAATACACGGCTGAATTTAAGCAAGGTTGGACGTCAATGTCGGTTTGGTTGGCACTTGAGTTTAATTGAGGACAATTAAGGTGCCGGGAGAGGGTAGTGTGCATTGAGTCCAAGTTAGAGTGTCGGTTTAGTCATTTTAGTCTAGTTCGAGTCTAGTTTAGTCGGTCTTGGGTTTACTTGCACGTACAAGTTAATTAGGCTCGCCTGTACTCAATCTCCATTCGGGCGAGTTTAGTTCTTACTTAGCAATTGTAAAAGGTAACCCGGTTGTTTTTAATTCACCTTTATTTTCAGAATTAAAACGCGAATGAAATGCTATACGGTTATTCTAATTTTTAGAAAAAAAAAAATTTAAAATCCAAAAAAATTTAAAAAAAAAAATACCAAACATAGTTGTGATCACTGATTATCTGCCTGTTTTGTCTTGTTGAATACTTGTTTTGCAGATATGGCAGCTGCGGGTAGCAGTTCAGGAGGTGGTAGGGCCCGGAAAAGGGGTCCAGGTCAGAGACCGACAGAGCATCCAGTGTTTCAAATAGATGCTAAGTATCCGAGGTTGAGAAAAATCATTTGTAGAACCGCTACTGAACGGATTCCGACATGTAAAGTTAACAACAGAGCCAACCACCCAATACTACAGTTTGAGCTAGATACTCATAAATGGAGAAAGTATGATAAGCTTAAGGATACAGATTTGTTTCAGCATCAGAGCATCGATTGGGGTTGGTTGGATGATATAGGGTCTAGACAGGAGGTGTTGGATCTACTGGGTACAGAGTTGATAATGATGCTAGATTGTGCTCTGAATCAGTATAAGGAGTTAGTGTTGGAGTTCCACAGTACGTGGAAACATAAAGAGGGGAAATTTGATGATGATAAAGCTGTGTCGTTTAGTCTGGGAAGGCAAGTGTTTGAGATGAACATGGCTCGGTTCGCGGTTGTTTCGGGTTTCAATACAGAGGAAGAGGTTAAGCAGCCTGGGTTTGTTACTAGCCTGAGAGGGGCGTACTCTATTGATAGAGAGTACAGTGTTGGAGCGGCAGAGCTACACCGTTTTTGGAGTACGATTTCTGACCACCCGTTTGCATTAACGAACCTGATTACTTCGGTTCGTAATCTGGTATATCGGTATGTTTTGAAAATATTGTCGACTACTTTGGTGGGGCGGAAATCGGGTGAGAACAAAGCGAACTGGATCGAGTTGTTTATTCTGATGTGTCGGGTGGAGAACCGAGAGATGAATTTGGCGACAGTGTTAGCTGATTCATTCAGTATGGGGCATAGAGGTGGTCACCGAGCTGCTTTGGATATGGGTCTGTATATTACCCGTCTCGCATTGAATTTAGGGGTGTTTGATAAGTATAACCCCAGTTTTTTACATGAAGGACCGAAGACCATCATCTTTCGTATGCGCGAGTTGCAGTAAGCGGGCATTGTTTCTTATACTGAGCCTTATGGTTGGGAGCCGATTAGGCAGGGCCAACAGGTACAGCCACCGGAGGGACATCCAGCTGAGGATGTCATGATG
Organism: Helianthus tuberosus; assembly: GCA_030545235.1. Taxonomy (NCBI): domain Eukaryota; kingdom Viridiplantae; phylum Streptophyta; class Magnoliopsida; order Asterales; family Asteraceae; genus Helianthus; species Helianthus tuberosus. Next base: position 31,633 of record JARYGA010021467.1, read on the forward strand.
CAGATTGATCCCACTCATCACCAGCGCCCACCGCAGCGACACGAGAGGCCAACGCCGCAGTACCCTCGTCGGCAGCCACCTCCCGAGCCGCTTACTTTGCAGTCTTTATCAGGCTATGTGAAGCAGAGGTTTGATAGGCTGGAGCACATGATTCAGACTAGGCAGGATTGACAGGAGGGGGCCCTCAGGTATCTTATGAGCAAGATAAACATGGCGATACCGGATATCTTCTAGCCAGGTGAGCGGGTTGGCCTAATTGGTGTGGGAGTAATGGGTGATCCGACTCCCCCGTTTCATGTGTTTGGAGAGGGTGGGTCTAGAGCAGGTGGACGGGAGAGTAGTAGTGAAGAGAGTGAAAGAGAGAGTGGTGATGAATAGTGTGGGGATGACGAGGACGCAGCAGAAGCTGATTTGATATCTTTTGTTTTTATTTTTATGTTGTTTTTGATCCTCGTCTTTAGGTCTGTATTTAAATATTTAAGCAGGTTGGTTGGGTTTTTGGGGTTGGTTGATGGTTGATGGTTTGTGAATGGTTGCACTAACACTTATGATGATATATATTATTATGTTTTGGTTGGTATGTTATGATTGCTTGATAGGTTGGTGTTTGTGCCGCTTTCTTTCGCGTGTCCGAGATTAGGAACTGTTTGCTGAGCGCGTTCGAATTGGAGGGCTTATGTGGAAACGACTTGCGATTTGACAGTCTACATATCAGCTAAGTCATTTTCCACTTGTAATTTTTGTACATTCGTTTTTATTTTATTCGTTATTTAGGTAGTTTAGTATGTTTCATCCTTGCATTAGGGACAATGCAAATTTTAAGTGTGGGGATGGGACATGTTAGTTGAGTCATAGTTTAGTTCGTTAACTTAGTTAGTCGAGTCATAAATGCCACACCCTAACCGATGACGGAAACATCATGGCATGGCACTGAGCGAAACAGATTGTCCAGGAGATTCCATAACAACTACGGTTACCAATTATTTAAACATCATGTCCCATACCATGACATAACAAGTAGCATAGTTATTACAGACAAATCAAAGACAATTTGTTCTGTTCTGACAACTCAGATTTCAAAGAATTAAATTGTTTGTTGGTTTCTAGACTCCATCCTATTCGATTCCAGAGAAGCAGGTATATCACAGCAATCCTAGCATTCAAACACCTGTCACATACGTTAAGATAAAGGTTAATACACATAGTGTAAAGGTGAGCATACAAGTTTGATATAGCATAATAGAGTTCGAAATCGTTTACGCATAACCGGCATGTACAACGTATAATGTGAAGCATGTAAGTTATCGACAAAGATCCTATCAATACCAATGGCTGTGAGTTGACTGCGAGTAGCGAGTGCGCATCACATGTTCACCACTGCGAACACGTGAATTATTGTCCTTAACAACCCCTGAGTGAACATGTGTTGAGTCCAAACTATAGGACTATCGTTACTAAGGTAGGTAGACTGCAATCAATGTGTAAACATAACGAACAGGCATTCATCGAATCACGTATGACATGCATTAGAGGTCAGCGTATAAATAGTGTTTGCGTTGTGTGTTCGATGTGATTTAGAATAAGTAACGCATGTAACACCCAAAAGTGCATAAATCAAAAAGGGATCGAGTATACTCACAGATAGCGTTTAACTTAATAAATACTGCCTTGGACTGAAGGGAGCACTTTAGAGATTAGCCTGAACAGTTAACGATAGCATAAACGATGAGCGGTGCTTAAAATGGTGAGAAGTAACCAAGTATCGGATGGCAATCCGATCGGATGGAATTCAGATCTTGAACTAACCCATCACTAAGAAAGAGTAGAGGATTAGAACGAGCTCCGATTCTATTGGTTTTGAGTGCATTGAGTGTAAAAGAGTTGAAAGAAAGTTGGAAAACCTTCTTTCAATCCTTTAACCATGAATTTGTGTAGATCTATGTGAAAACATTGATTAATCTTGTGGAAATCCTTCAGATCTAAGTTATTCTTGGTGGAATGAAGCCAAACTTTGAAGTTCATAAGAACTCCATGATGACATCACCCTAGAACACCTCAAATCCGGTGATTTCACGGTTAAAAGTTAAGATTCAAAGGTGAAAATGATGAAGTGTGTGTAGATCATAGAAGTACAAGATTTAGGTTGAAAACTTACAAGAATCAAGAGAAATGGAGAGAAATGAGTGCTTGAGTGCGGCTGGTCGAACAAGGAGCTGTCACATCACAAATGATGTGACAGGTGGGTATTTATAGGGTTTCCAAAAAAGGAAAGTGGTGAAGTGTTGGGTCGATCGGGTGGCAATCCGATTGGGTGGCTGCCCGATCGGGTGGCAACTTGATCGGATGGCAATTCGATCGGATGGCCACTCGATCGGTTGGCCACTCGATCCTGGTGTCCGGCACGATGAGTTTTGTCGTTTTGATTTGCGTGTTAAGCGTTGCGATGCGATAGTATTACCCATTAGTTACACAAATAACATAACTACTATATCTAACATAAAATCATTTTAATTAACTTGCGTTTAGCGTTTGCGATTCGATTGCATTGCGATTGATTTGCGATTGTGATTAAACATCTCAACATAATCATAACATGCATAAGTAACACATAAATAGCACACATACGTAAAACAATATCCAGAACACGTAATTCGAGTTGCGACGTGATTAAATAGCGATTAAACCTCGATTATTAATAGATACTCCACATAATACAACTAAAGAAATTAAATAATAGAATTCGGTTACAAGTCAAAGAAGTCAAAATGGTGGTTGAGTAAGGAGTGACAGATCGCAATTAGAAATCTTTTCTTCCTTTGACTTCAATCTTGACTTTGACTTTGACTTTCGAAACACGGGGTGTTACAGCCTCCCCTACTTAAGGGAATTTCGTCCCGAAATTAGGCTTTAGCCGTAACAAACAACTGCGGGTACTTCGCTTTCATGTCACTTTTGAGTTCCCTGGTGAACTCGGCGCCTCGTTTGCCTTCCCAGCGAACCTTCACAATGGGAATGCGTGAGCGTCTGAGCACCTTGGTTTCTCGTCCCACGATCTCGACAGGCTTTTCCACGAAGTGTAATGTTTCGTCCACTTGTAAATCCTCAAGGGGAACATGTAATTCCTGGTCGGCCAAGCACTTTCTGAGGTTCGAAACGTGGAAAGTCGGGTGGACGTTACTCAGTTCTTCTGGTAGTTCGAGTCTGTAGGCCACTTTTCCAATCCTTTCAAGAATCCTAAAGGGTCCAACATATCGAGGCGCGAGCTTTCCTTTCTTGTTGAATCTGATCACCCCCTTCCAAGGTGCAACCTTTAGGAGAACGTGATCGCCAACGTCAAATTCAAGGGTCTTGCGGCGTCTATCAGCGTAACTTTTCTGTCGGCTCCGAGCTTTCAATAGATTGTCTCGAATTTGGAGGATTTTGTCTCTCGTTTCTTGTAATAGCTCAGGACCGGTAATTTGAACGTCTCCGATCTCGTGCCACACAATAGGCGATCGATATTTCCTTCCATATAAATCCTCAAATGGTGCCATTTGTATGCTAGAATGATAACTGTTATTATACGAGAATTCAACCAAAGGTAAGTACGCGTCCCAATTACCACTGAAATCTATGACACACGAATGGAGCATGTCTTCAAGGGTGTGAATCGTTCTTTCAGTCTGACCGTCGGTTTGGGGATGGAAAGCGGTACTTAGATTAAGAGTAGTACCGAGAGCAGATTGAAACGTTTCCCAACAACGCGAGGTAAACCAACCATCGCGGTCAGAGATGATGTCACGAGGCGTCCCATGTCGACTAATGATCTCAATGGTGTAGCTTCGGGCTAATTTTTCTACCTTAAAGTCTTCTCGTATTGTCAAGAAGTGAGCTGACTTGGTCAAACGATCAACCACAACCCAAATGCTATCATGACCAGATTGAGTACGTGGAAGTTTCGTTATGAAGTCCATAGCGATACTCTCCCATTTCCACATCGGGATCTCGGGTTGAACGAGTAAGCCAGAGGGTCTTTGATGCTCAGCCTTGACCTTGGAACAGGTCAAGCATTTCGAAACATAGATAGCGATATCCTTCTTCATGCCCGGCCACCAGTTCTTGTAACGCATGTCCTGGTACATCTTGTCGGCACCGGGATGAATAGAATATCGAGATTTGTGGGCTTCATCCATCAGAAGTTGTCGCAAATTCATACGCTTGGGAATCCAAATTCGATCCAAGTAATGAAAGATACCATTAGCTTTATTCTCGAGTTGAGCACCATCGTTTAGGATCCTTTCCTTCTTCAAAGTTTGCTCGGTGAAACAAGCATGCTGCGTGTCGCGTATGAGAGCTTCGAGATTAAACTGGGCTTGGGAATAACGAACGCTAAGAAAGTAGCTTCGTCGACTGAGAGCGTCGGCAATGACGTTTGCTTTGCCTGGATAGTAACGGATCTCGTAGTGGTAATCGTTGAGCAGTTCTACCCACCGGCGTTGACGCATATTCAGTTCTTTCTGGTCAAAGATATGTTGTAGGCTCCTATGATCGATGAAGATCATACACTTAGTACCGTAAAGGTAGTGTCGCTAAATCTTTAATGCAAAAACAACTGCGCCAAGCTCGAGGTCGTGTGTGGTGTAGTTCTTCTCGTGGATCTTGAGCTGTTGAGAAGCGTACGCGTTAACCTTATCTCGTTGCATGCGAACACAACCAAGACCAAGGTTTGAGGCATCGCAGTAAACTACAAAGTTGTCATTTCCGTCGGGCAATGAGAGCACGGGAGCATTGCAAAGCATGGCTTTGAGAGTTTGAAAGGCTTCCTCCTGTTTGGTTCCCCAAACAAAAGGTTTATCCTTATATGTAAGAGAAGTAAGCGGTATGACAATTTTGGAGAAACCTTCGATAAAACAGCGATAATAGCCTGCCAGTCCGAGAAAAGAATGGACTTCAGATGGATTCTTGGGTGTAACCCAACTCTTAACAGCTTCGATCTTCACAGGGTCAACGTGGATACCTTGACTATTGACAATGTGACCTAAGAATTGGACCTCCTCTAGCCAAAATTCACACTTGGAGAACTTGGCATAAAGACGGTTTCCTTGGAGTAACTCAAGAACCAAACGTAGATGTTGCGAGTGTTTGGCTTTTGATTTGGAATAAATCAGGATATCGTCGATGAATACGATTACGAAGCGATCAAGGAAGGGTTTGCACACTCAATTCATTAAATCCATGAAGACTGCAGGAGCATTGGTCAAACCAAAAGGCATGACAACGAACTCATAGTGACCATAGCGGGTTCGAAACGCGGTTTTGGGAATATCCTCCTCTTGAATGCGTAATTGATGATAGCCTGAGCGTAGATCGATCTTAGAAAAACACGTAGCACCTTGTAACTGATCAAACAAATCGTCGATTCAAGGTAAAGGATAGCGATTCTTGATTGTCAGTTTATTCAACTCCCTATAATCGATGCACATCCTGAACGATCCATCCTTCTTTTTGACGAAAATGATAGGTGTGCCCCATGGAGAGGTGCTAGGGCGAATAAAGCCTTTATGAAGAAGTTCCTGGAGCTGACTCGAGAGTTCGCGCATTTCGGAAGGAGCGAGATGATAAGGCGCTTTAGCAACAGGGTTGGCTCCAGGAATGAGGTCGATTCGGAAATCGATATCATGAGCGGGAGGTAATCCGGGTAAATCATCAGGGAAAACGCTGGGAAATTCACGAATAATGGGGACCTGATCTACCGCCCTAACTTCCTTTTTCTCCGATACTACGATGTGTGCCAAGAAAGCTTGGTATTCCTTGCGGAGATACTTGCTAGCCTGGACACACGACATGAGTTGGAGTTTCTTAGACGCGACTTCACCGTAAACACACAATTGATCACCATTAGCGAGCGAGAATCGAATCATCTTATCCAAGTAAACAACTTCAGCATGGTTTTCGCGAAGAAAGTCCATGCCTACTATGACGTCAAAACTACCGAGCTGCATCAGAATAAGGTCAATAGGAAAGATGTGATTATTGAGTTCAAGAGTACAATCACGAAGAACAGAATTGACAGCGACGGTTCTTCCGGTGGCAACTTCAACATCGAACGTCGAGGGGAGATGAGCGCGCTTACGATTGAGGAGCTTTTTGAATTCAAACGATACAAAATAGTTATCTGCTCCAGTATCAAATAAACACGTAGCATTTATACCATTCACAAGGAACGTACCATTGACCACATTGTTATCGGCTTGGACCTGGCGGGCGTTAATGTTGAATGCACGTCCACGGGCTGTTGGTTGTTGTTGCTGAGGCTGCTGTTGGGGCTGCTGCTGTTGTGGCTCTTGCTTGACCACTCGGTTCGGGCACATATTGGTGAAGTAGTTGGGATCACCACACGCGTAGCAAACTCTAGCATTGACCGCGGGTGCATGAGCCGCTTGATGGCCTTGAGGAGCAGCAAGTAGAACTTGTTGAGCAGGAGCTTGACCTTGTGCTGGAGCAGGGTTTTGAAGTGGACCTGTACGGTAGTTGGCGGTGAAGTGACCGTACATGTTGCAATGCGCACAGTATCTACAAGCGATTCTCACTGGGTGGTGATAGGTACAAGTAGGGCAAACCGGATGAGGACCAGTATACGCACGCTTTGCCGGTGGTGCGTTGGTAACCGGGGCCACTACTTGGCGGTGTTGATGTTGCCGAGGAGCTGGAACTGATTGGGGTGGGGCAGCATTGGTCACAGCACAGTTCTTGTTACTGGAACTGCTGTTGTTCTTTCTCTTGCGTCTCGAGAGCTTGGATGACTGAGGAGCGGTTGCGGTTTCAGCGGTTTCAGCGGTGGTAGCTTGATGCAGATTCTTGGGAGCTTTATCCCAGACACCAGACTTGACTCGCTTGTCATTGTCTCAGCAGCGAGCAAGTAGGTTTCTTCAATCGTTGTCGTCTTTACAGCTTGAACGAAATCAACCACGCAATTCGGAAGAGCACGGATATACTTCTTGATGGCGATTTCGGGCGTCTTGACTTGGTCCGGACAGATAATACTCAACTGCTTGAAGTGCGCAGTCAAACCAGCGTTGTCACCATCTTTCTGCCTAATGTGCCAGAATTCATCCTCCAACTTTTGGCGCTCATGGGGAGGGCAGAACTCTTGCATCATCACGTCCTTCAACTCATCCCATGTTAGCCTGTAAGCTGCATCATTTTGACGTTTGTTTCTCTCAGCCGTCCACCAGTCTAAAGCGTGGGACTGGAAGACGCCAGTTGCGTTCAGAGTGCGGAGATTGTCAGGACAGCCACTCTGACGCAGGGTGACTTCGATAGAATCAAACCATTGGAACATGGCCGTAGGCCCATCCTCGCCGGTAAACTCTTTCAGGCCGCAGGCTTTGAACTGCTTGAAGCTAAAAGTAGCTTTTTGCGAATCAGTTAGGGACTCTTCAGAAGACTTGCTTGCATTCTCGTTCAGTTCACTTACGATTTGAGGGATGACTTTGACGATTTGACTTGCGACGAGAGAGGCGAGTCGCTTGTCGGCGTGCTTATGCCTGGCAGCTAGTGAGTGTAGGGATCCAGATGACGACATTGTCTGCAACAGACAGCGCCATAGGATTCAAAACACTATTCGACTATTCCTAGTATAGTCTACCGATTCACCATAAAGCTCAGGAACACATCCATTCATCAATCCATATAAGCACAAAATCACAGGATCACATAAGCACATAAACACATAAACATGTAATCACGTAAGGCACAAAAGCACGTAAGGCAGTCAGAACACATAAACCTTACTATATGTTGCACGTATTCCCTATCCTTCACAGCACGTATAGCGATTAAGTACAGTGATTGCGAGTATCGATTGCGAATAATGACCAGCGATTTGTTAGCGTTTCGAGATAGATGAGCAGTGCGAGTTGTGCGTGTTGATCAAAGCGGGTAAATTACCAAAATCGAAACATGTAAACACATAAAATCTACATAAATAAATCACAGAGTTGGTGGCTGCGGGTTCTAGAATCGAAACACATAAAATCGAGGAGAGATTGTCTCGGGTGTGTGTAGACATTGACTACCCAAAGTGGTTTGACTATTTACAAGGACCCTAAGTGCACACTTTGGACTTCAGGACTGTGCTCTCGCTTTGATTTGAGCGATCGGCACGCATCCTTCTAGTTACAGTGTGACCCAAGTCGTTGGAGTCCGTCGAGACTTTGGTGAGAGTTTTGTAAAACCACGTTAGAGAGTGGAATGAGTCATCAAGGTTCGGGTTTCACCCCTAACTTAGCGACTACGTTCCTGCTTGTGTGATAAAATCACGAGATAGATAAGGAGATTTGCGTCGAAGTATGGAATTCACTCGTGATTCAACGCAAATTCTCTTGTTTTGTAGTAAAAATAGCAATTCAAACGAGTAACCTGGTCGAGAGTTTGCGGTTTTCACACCTAATCTTAACCAGATTATTCGTTTGTGTATGTAATCAGCCTTAGGAAAGGCTGATCTTGCGCGGAACTGTAGTATGCGATGTTCGCGCAGACGTGTAGTGTACAGCGAGTTCGAGCAAGAAATAGCGAGTAAGCTCGTACAAAACCCCTATTGGGCATGCACAAGTCAGTCTGTTGGTACTTAGACTATAGACTAGGTCGTTTCTAAGACATCGACCCGGACTAGGTCGAGTCTTGCCTAATTCCCTATAGTTATGGCTCTGATACCAATCTGTCACACCCCAACTGATGACAGAAACATCGGGGCATGGCACTGAGCGAAACAGATTGTCCAGGAGATTCCATAACAACTACGGTTATTAATTATTTAAACATCACGTCCCATACCATGACATAACAAGTAGCATAGTTATTACAGACAAATCAAAGACAATTCGTTCTGTTCCGACAACTCAGATTTCAAAGAATTAAATTGTTCGTTGGTTTCTAGACTCCATCATATTCGATTCCACAGAAGCAGGTATAGCACAACAATCCTAGCATTCAAACACCTGTCACATACGTTAAGATAAAGGTCAATACACATAGTATAAAGGTGAGCATACAAGTTTGATATAGCATAATAGAGTTCGAAATCGTTTACGCATAACTGGCATGTACAACGTATAATGTGAAGCATGTAAGTTATCGACAAAGATCCTATCAATACCAATGACTGAGAGTTGACTGTGAGTAGCGAGTGCGCATCACATGTTCACCACTACGAACACGTGAGGTATTGTCCTTAACAACCCCTAAGTGAACAGGTGCTGAGTCCAAACTATAGTACTATCGTTGCTAAGGCAGGTAGACATCAATCAATGTGTAAACATAACAAACAGGCATTCATCGAGTCACATATAACATGCATTAGGGGTCAGCGTATAAATAGTGTTTGCGTTGTGTGTTCGATGTGATTTAGAATAAGTAACGTATGTAACACCCAAAAGTGTATAAAGCAAAAAGGGATCGAGTATACTCACAAATACCGTTTAACTTAATAAACACTGCCTTGGATTAAAGGGAGGGCTTAAGAGATTAGCCTGAACAGTTAACGATAGCATAAACGATGAGCGGCGTGTAAAACGGTGAGAAGGAACCAAGTATCAGATGGTAATCCGATCGGATCGCAATCCGATCGGATGGCCAGTCGATCGAATATCAATCCGTTCGGATGGTCGTCCGATCGGATGGCCATTCGATTGGATTGACACCTCATTTGGTAAGGATGTGTTTGTGTATGATGGTTTGCCCTTTGAAGTTTTCGTTGTAGCATTTTGAAAATAGAGAAGTATCTCTACCCTTCAGGTCGATTGATCGAACGGTCGTTTGATCGGACGGGGATCCGATTAGCGAGGCTTCTCAGTTGAGAGCAAGTTCACAGCAGGGCGGTCACTCGATCGGATGACTATCCGATCGGGTGGCAATCCGTATGCATTGAACATGTTGAAAATTGATTAAGTACCAAAGTTCCAAACGTCACACCATCGGATGGTCGTTCGATAGGATGGCAATCCGATCGGACGGCAACCCGTTCAGCGTCCAGACCTTGAAAGTTTGTATAAAAAGTTTAAGTGTGGAACCAAGTGCAACCCGATTGGATGGCCGGTCGATCGGATGGAAATCCGATCGGACGACAATCTGTCCCAACGACCTGATCATCTTGGCACTTGATTTCTTTGAAGTTTTGCAGTTTTGAAAGAGTCGTTATGATTTCTTGCTTAAACAACCAAAACCCCATCTCGACCCAAGTGATCCGATCGAACAGGAACCACCCTAGTCCGACCGGTTCACGGTTCGAGACGGTTGTTCATGTTCAAACCCGAAGTCAGTTGTCTCTCGGATAGAATTCAGATCTTGAACTAACCCATCACTAAGAAAGTGTAGAGGATTAGAACGAGCTCTGATTCTATTGGTTTTGAGTGCATTGAGTGTAAAAGAGTTGAAAGAAAGTTGGAAAACCTTCTTTCAATCCTTTAACCATGAATTTGTGTAGATCTATGTGAAAACATTGATTAATCTTGTGGAAATCCTTCAGATCTAAGTTTTTCTTGGTGGAATGAAGCCAAACTTTGAAGTTCATAAGAACTCCATGATGACATCACCTTAGAACACCTCAAATCCGGTGATTTCACGGTTAAAAGTTAAGATTCAAAGGTGAAAATGATGAAGAAGTGTGTGTAGATCATAGAAGTACAAGATTTAGGTTGAAAACTTACAAGAATCAAGAGAAATCGAGAGAAATAAGTGCTTGAGTGCGGCTGGTCGAACAAGGAGCTGTCACATCACAAATGATGTGACAGGTGGGTATTTATAGGGTTTCCCAAAAAGGAAAGTGGTGAAGTGTCGGGTCGATCGGGTGGCAATCCGATCGGGGTGGCTGCCCGATCGGGTGGCAACTCGATCAGATGGCAATCTTGTTACACCCCAACCGATGGCGGAAGCATCGGGGTGCGAGCACTAAGCATTCAGATTGCTCATGAGATTCCATAACACTAATAGTTTCAATAGATATTAATCAAAATTTCATATAATTGTCTAAAAGAGAAACGGATGTCAAAACAGCTTGATTCATATAATTGCAGGATCGGATTGCGACCCAAACGAGTCGTTTGGAAGAGCTCAAATCCATTTCAGAGGCGGAAACAGAGAAACGGATGTCAAAACAGCTTGATTCACACTTTAATCCTCTAGTATATTGAATTTACAATGTTTACAATCAAAGGATATACCGGCAGCACCTCGGTATCAAATCTGGAAATCGTTACAAATGAAATGCACACTACCCTATTTATAGTCTTCATGATTCTGCTCCAAACTACACATGCTTGTTCGAGCGAAATCAAAACATTAAAATACGAGCGAAATCAAGCCTTAAAGTCAAGCTTCAAAGTATACCAATCTGATTTCACGTGAATTATGCCATAATGTTTTGTCTTCTTGTGTAATGATGCAATTGATGATGTCATCTTGATGATGTCATCATTGTATAAGATGATGTCACACTCGTTCAGATCCGCAACGCAACTGAGACTCGATATAAGACGAAGTCGACAGATGTATGCACTAACAGACTCCCCCTCAGATGTTGACGAGTCTTCAGTGTCGAGTCTTTTCATCTTCAGTCTTTATCAGTCTTTGGGCTTCCTTCAGGATCTCTATCTGGCTCTATCCTATCTCCAATTCTCTTTCAGGATCTCTGGCTCCTAGCTCTTGCATCTTCAGACTCTCTTTCTCTAACAGACTCCCCCTCAACTTGTACTGGGATCGTAGTCTGGCTTTCACAGGTTCAGGTATCGTAACCTGACTCACCTGCATATTCTCTACCCAACACATAAGTTTCATAAAAGATAAGATATAACAAATTTAGAAACCTTGCTAATCCCTTGAAGACACAACCCTGAAAAGATCATTTTTAAATTATCGAACAAAAAGATTTATCGTGTAAGTCACTGATGAACCACTTGAATGATTATCATTATCATTTCACACATCTTCAAACAAATTTTCCCAAACCTGTTCGTCATGTTCAGCACTCGGAATTTTGAAACTCAGCTTTCCAACATCAGTTGTCTAAAATCTTTTTGAATTTTCAAAAAATTTATGCTAAAACACTTCGAAAATCTTTTTGGATTTTTGAAATAATAGAAATGAAATGCAGTAAGGAAATATTTACATACAATATTTTTGTGAGTTTGTGTAAGAGGATCATATCAGTTTTTGAGACAAATCACCACACTGTTAAGCTTTAAACATTTTAAGTTCTAAACGATTCACTTAGATTGTCAGTATACTGATCCACTTAAATTTTCACACAAAGTTCAACTATTTCGAGATATGAGATTAATGTTTTAGAGACTTAAACTCAAATCGCGTGTCCCACCTCAGAATATACTCCCGTATCCAGATCCCAATATTCAGTCTTACAGGTGAGTATACCTAGATGATATCTGTAAGGGGTTAATTGCAAAACCGTGAGAGCTCAGGTCAGAACTTCCGTTCAGCAGAGAGATG
>JARYGA010021468.1:0-2500 GCA_030545235.1 Helianthus tuberosus
GATTCCACCCGCTTGAACTAGCAATTGCGGGCTGGCTGTGCTGCCGGAATGTTACCTTAAAGCAAGCATCCTTGTGCCATCATCGGTCCAGACTACAGCTAACATGGGTGTTGGCAAGCTCAAGCGACTTTACCCATAGGCACGCTTGCCTGAATACCTATGGGGCCATGCAGGAACTACGTGGGTCGATGATACATATTGGGCGTGCCCAATTCCACAGCAAGCAAGCAAGCAACGCCCCTATAGGCAGATTCCACCCGCTTGAACTAGCAATTGCGGGCTGGCTGTGCTGCCAGAACGTTACCTTAAAGCAAGCTTGACGTGTGCCATCATCTCGTCCAAACAATAGTACCCAACATGGCTGACAAGCTCTACCGACTTTACCCATAGGCACGCTTGCCTGAATACCTATGGGGCCATGCAGGAACTACGTGGGTCGATGATACATATTGGGCGTGCCCAATTCCACAGCAAGCAAGCAAGCAACGCCCCTATAGGCAGATTCCACCCGCTTGAACTAGCAATTGCGGGCTGGCTGTGCTGCCAGAACGTTACCTTAAAGCAAGCTTGACGTGTGCCATCATCTCGTCCAAACAATAGTACCCAACATGGCTGACAAGCTCTACCGACTTTACCCATAGGCACGCTTGCCTGAATGCTTATGGGGGTGCCAAACTACCGAAGTGGGGCTCAGCATGCGTTTGACACCTCTTTCCTCTCCCTTGGGCACTCTTGGGGTAAAGACAACCGTCTCATCTCGCTCACAATGCATGTGCTTGCCTGCCTTGGCATGCCTTCCTAGCACATCCTTGTCCTTGGCATGCCATCCCAGCACACACCAAGGCATGCCATCCCAGCACATGCCTTGGCATGCCATCCCAGCACATGCCTCTCTACCCCAAGAGTACTACCACCCCCCTATATATACATTCTGCACAAAAAGTAAAGTGACAGGAACAGACATTAATTTTTTGAGAAATCATAATTTTTGAAGGCAAGCACGTGGTCAGCCACGCTTTCAGGTCGTCGTGCGGGAACAAGGGCAGCGTGCTGGGCAGCGTTCTAGGCAACATGCCATGATGTGGGGCGCTTCCAAGGCAGCATGGCTTGTTTACTAGGCAACATGCTGCAATGTGTGGGGCATCGATCGATTAACTAGCAAACATCGTTGTTGCTTGTAGGCATCGTGTGGGGCATTTACAAGGCATCGGGCTTGATTTATAGGCAACGGGGCTTGGGGAGACCGACGCCTTGCTTGTATAGGCTTTAAACCTCGCGTCTCGTGTGCTTCTATCATGCCCATGCTTGGGCACAGGGGTTGCTCAAGCCCCTGGTCTCCCCTATATATACATTTTGCACAAAAAGTAAAGTGACAGGAACAGACATTAATTTTTCGAGGAATCATAATTTTCGAGGTTTGCTGGTCGTCGAGGCAACGTGGGCAGGCAACGTGGGGGGGAGGGGCGCTTGGTGGGGGGGAGGGAGGGGAGAGGGGCGCTTGTTCTCAGTCATCGTTGGGGCATTTGGGCTGTTATGCGCGCCACCAGCCTCCTTTGGCTTGGGCGCTCTCGTACCTTGCCCGGGCATGGGCTGCTCAACACCCACCCCTCCCCTATATATACATTTTGCACAAAAAGCTAAGTGACAGGAACAAACATTAAATTTTTGAGGAATCATAATTTTTCAAAACCCCATCAAACGACGTCGGATTGGCATGAAATTTTGCGTGAGACCTCGGTAACGTGTTTTAAGGTGTTTGGATGAAAGAAATTCAGTTTTCGGGTCCCGAGGGCCCGTTGGCCCGGCTCGGTCGGCCCGTGACGCTTGTTTGACGTGGATTGTCCGTAACCCCATGAAAGAACGTCGGATCATCCCGAAACTTTACGTGGCTGTTGTAGGGCCCAAGTAGGGTGGTTTCGGGTCACGGGCCGGTCTGATCGGGTCAAAACGTTGACTGGGCTCGGGTCGGGACCGAGCGCCCGTGTGGTTCAACCATAACCGTATCAAACGAGGTCGGAACGGCACCAAACTTCATGTGAGCCATCGGGACAAGTTGACGGTGGTCTTGGGAAAGAATAATCTGGATTCGGGCCCACGGGCCTGCGGGCCCGGTACGTTCGTTTTCTCGGGATTCTTCGTAACACCACCAAACGACGTCGTATAGCCACGAAAGCTGACACGGTTGTTCACGGGCATTCTTATGGTGGTATCGGGTCACGGCTTCACGTCTCGGGTCAACGTGTTGACCGGGCCATGTTCGGGCCCGATTTGTCGTTGGGCCTTGGTTCGGGCCCGTTGTGCTCGGATCGACACCAAACTTTGTACAGGTTGTTCACGGGCCATTCTTACGTGGTTTGCGAACAGGAGTTCACGTTCTCGGGTGAGGTCTTCATTTGGGCCTTGTTCGGGCCCGATGTGTCGTTGGGCCTTGGATCGGGCCCGTTGTACGTCGGATCGCCACGAAAGTTGACACCGTTGCTCGCGGACATTTTTATGGTGG
>JARYGA010021468.1:15000-17500 GCA_030545235.1 Helianthus tuberosus
CTGGCTGTGCTGCCAGAACGTTACCTTAAAGCAAGCTTGACGTGTGCCATCATCTCGTCCAAACAATAGTACCCAACATGGCTGACAAGCTCTACCGACTTTACCCATAGGCACGCTTGCCTGAATACCTATGGGGCCATGCAGGAACTACGTGGGTCGATGATACATATTGGGCGTGCCCAATTCCACAGCAAGCAAGCAAGCAACGCCCCTATAGGCAGATTCCACCCGCTTGAACTAGCAATTGCGGGCTGGCTGTGCTGCCAGAACGTTACCTTAAAGCAAGCTTGACGTGTGCCATCATCTCGTCCAAACAATAGTACCCAACATGGCTGACAAGCTCTACCGACTTTACCCATAGGCACGCTTGCCTGAATGCTTATGGGGGTGCCAAACTACCGAAGTGGGGCTCAGCATGCGTTTGACACCTCTTTCCTCTCCCTTGGGCACTCTTGGGGTAAAGACAACCGTCTCATCTCGCTCACAATGCATGTGCTTGCCTGCCTTGGCATGCCTTCCTAGCACATCCTTGTCCTTGGCATGCCATCCCAGCACACACCAAGGCATGCCATCCCAGCACATGCCTTGGCATGCCATCCCAGCACATGCCTCTCTACCCCAAGAGTACTACCACCCCCCTATATATACATTCTGCACAAAAAGTAAAGTGACAGGAACAGACATTAATTTTTTGAGAAATCATAATTTTTGAAGGCAAGCACGTGGTCAGCCACGCTTTCAGGTCGTCGTGCGGGAACAAGGGCAGCGTGCTGGGCAGCGTTCTAGGCAACATGCCATGATGTGGGGCGCTTCCAAGGCAGCATGGCTTGTTTACTAGGCAACATGCTGCAATGTGTGGGGCATCGATCGATTAACTAGCAAACATCGTTGTTGCTTGTAGGCATCGTGTGGGGCATTTACAAGGCATCGGGCTTGATTTATAGGCAACGGGGCTTGGGGAGACCGACGCCTTGCTTGTATAGGCTTTAAACCTCGCGTCTCGTGTGCTTCTATCATGCCCATGCTTGGGCACAGGGGTTGCTCAAGCCCCTGGTCTCCCCTATACATACATTTTGCACAAAAAGTAAAGTGACAGGAACAGACATTAATTTTTCGAGGAATCATAATTTTCGAGGTTTGCTGGTCGTCGAGGCAACGTGGGCAGGCAACGTGGGGGGGAGGGGCGCTTGGTGGGGGGGAGGGAGGGGAGAGGGGCGCTTGTTCTCAGTCATCGTTGGGGCATTTGGGCTGTTATGCGCGCCACCAGCCTCCTTTGGCTTGGGCGCTCTCGTACCTTGCCCGGGCATGGGCTGCTCAACACCCACCCCTCCCCTATATATACATTTTGCACAAAAAGCTAAGTGACAGGAACAAACATTAAATTTTTGAGGAATCATAATTTTTCAAAACCCCATCAAACGACGTCGGATTGGCATGAAATTTTGCGTGAGACCTCGGTAACGTGTTTTAAGGTGTTTGGATGAAAGAAATTCAGTTTTCGGGTCCCGAGGGCCCGTTGGCCCGGCTCGGTCGGCCCGTGACGCTTGTTTGACGTGGATTGTCCGTAACCCCATGAAAGAACGTCGGATCATCCCGAAACTTTACGTGGCTGTTGTAGGGCCCAAGTAGGGTGGTTTCGGGTCACGGGCCGGTCTGATCGGGTCAAAACGTTGACTGGGCTCGGGTCGGGACCGAGCGCCCGTGTGGTTCAACCATAACCGTATCAAACGAGGTCGGAACGGCACCAAACTTCATGTGAGCCATCGGGACAAGTTGACGGTGGTCTTGGGAAAGAATAATCTGGATTCGGGCCCACGGGCCTGCGGGCCCGGTACGTTCGTTTTCTCGGGATTCTTCGTAACACCACCAAACGACGTCGTATAGCCACGAAAGCTGACACGGTTGTTCACGGGCATTCTTATGGTGGTATCGGGTCACGGCTTCACGTCTCGGGTCAACGTGTTGACCGGGCCATGTTCGGGCCCGATTTGTCGTTGGGCCTTGGTTCGGGCCCGTTGTGCTCGGATCGACACCAAACTTTGTACAGGTTGTTCACGGGCCATTCTTACGTGGTTTGCGAACAGGAGTTCACGTTCTCGGGTGAGGTCTTCATTTGGGCCTTGTTCGGGCCCGATGTGTCGTTGGGCCTTGGATCGGGCCCGTTGTACGTCGGATCGCCACGAAAGTTGACACCGTTGCTCGCGGACATTTTTATGGTGGTGTCGGGCCACGGCTTCACGTTTCGGGTCAACGTGTTGAACGGGCCTTGTTCGGGCCCGATGTCGTTGGGCCTTGGGTTGGGCCCGTTATGCTCGGATCGACACCAAACTTTGTGAAGTTGTTCACGGGACATTCTTACGTGGTTTGCGATCACGACTTCACGTTCTCGGGTCTGTTTTTTTATTGGGCCTTGTTCGGGCCCGATGTATCGTTGGGCCTTGGATCGTCCCAGTTGTACTCGTTTCGACACCAAACTTGACGTGGTTGTTGACCGGAGACC
>JARYGA010021469.1:0-66622 GCA_030545235.1 Helianthus tuberosus
ATACGCGAGAAGGATTTTAGGGCAAGTGTTATGCTAACTTTGTTCTGTGCACTTATTGAACCATATTGTGTTGCATGTAATATTGATGAACAATCTTGCAACATGAAATGCCTTTGTATGCATATGACAGTAATTAGAAATTCATTCGTCTTGTTAATTTAATCATGCACAGTCATTAAAGCACTGATTACTGTTTATTATTATACGGAATACATGGAAAAGTGTCAGTTGTCACATTCTCCCCCCATTAAAAGAATTTCGTCTCGAAATTCAATTTGTGTTATCGGTTGCAGGGGAGTTGTGAAATAGAGGTGAATACTTAGACTTGATTTGGTCTTCATGCTCCCAAGTAAATTCTGGGCCATGATGTGAATTCCAACGAACTTTAACAAATTTAATATGACTTCTCCGTGTTTTGTGGACTTCCAGTCCGTAACCTTAACAGGTTCTTTAGTAAATTGGAGTTTGTCGTTGATATGAATCCCGATTGTGGGAGTAACAACTGTTTCTTGAGTCAGACTCTTCTAAAGACTAGGCACGTGAAACGTGTCGTGAACACTACTAAGTTCTTCTGGAAGTTTCAGCTTGTAAACAATGGTTCCGATCCTTTCCAGGATCTCGAAAGGTCTAATATACCGTGGGTTCAACCTCCCACGCTTTCCAAATCGTACCACGCCTTTCCAAGGTGAGACTTTCATTAAAACCATATCTCCATCCTCAAATTCCAATGGTTTCCGCCGCTTATCGGCGCAGATTTTCTGTATATCACGTGCTGACTTGATACGACCACGTATCTGAACAATCTTGCCTATAATTTCCTGAACCAACTTGGGGCCAATAAATCTTTTGTCTCCGGTCTCTGCCCAACACAACGGGGACCGACAATCACGTCCAAATAAAGCTTCAAACGGGGCGGCCCGAATGCTGGTGGGACAGCTATTATTGTAGAAAAAGTCCACTAAAGGCAAGTGAGTATCCTATCTTCCACCATAGTCCATCACACAAGTACGTAACATGTATACCAAAGTCTGTACCGTTCGTTCACTCTGGCCGTCCGTTTGAGGGTGAATTGTAGTGCTGAGGTTCAACTGTGATTCGAATGCTTTCTGAAACGTTTGCCAAATCCCTGACACGAAACAAATATCTCGGTCGGATAAGATAGAAACAGGCACTCCATGACGTGCCACAACCTCTCTAAGATAAATCGCTACTAATGTCCTTGTGTTGTCTTCCTCACTGATCGGTAGGAAATGTGCAGACTTGGTGAGTTGATCAATAATCACCCAAATCATATCGTGACCTCTTTGGGTTCTTGGTAGCTTTGTAATGAAGTCCATTGAGATTTGTTCCCACTTCCACACGGGAATCTCAAGTTGTTGCAGCAGCCATGACGGTTTCTGGTATTCTGCCTTTACTTTGGCACAAGTGAGACAGTTACCCACATATGTAGCCATATCGGCTTTGATCCTGGGCTGCGAATAAAAGTCTTGGTACATCCTGTCGAATCCAGGATGGATCGAGTTCCTTGACTTCTAAGTTTTTCCCAAAATAAGTATACGTAAATTGTCGTGAGTCGGAACCCCAAAGTCATCCCATGGAGTATAAGGTTTCGTCATCCTTAGGCAATAACTGCACTTCCATTCTACGTAACGCTTCAGCTCGAAGGTTCTTTGGTTTGAGCACCTCTTGCTCAGCTTCACGAATCCGAGTAGCAGGGTTCGTCTGTATGGTCATCTCTAGGGCTCGTACCCTTATAGGTTTTGCGTGCCACTTGTGGCTCAAGGCGTCTGCTACAACGCTCGCCTTGTCCAGGTGATACTTAATCTCAAAATCATAACCATTCAGTAGCTCAATCTATCTTCGTTATCTTATGTTTAAGTCCTTTTGATCAAAGGTGTGTTGCAAACCCTTGTGATCAGTAAAGATTGTGCAACGTTTTTCCATACAAGTAATGATGCCAAATCTTCAACACACAATTCACTGCACCTAGTTCAAGGTCGTGCGTGGTGTAGTTCTTCTCATGATCCTTCAATTGACGTGACTCGTGCGCGATGACTTTGTCTCGTTGCATCAACACGCAATCGAGACCTTGTCGAGAAGCGTCACAATAACCACAAATCCATCGGTACCGTTGGGTAAGGACAAGATAGGTACCGTCTAGGTTAGGGTTGTTAGCGGTTGAGCATTCTTTGAAAAGTTCTCTATTAATCGTCTGTAATAGCCTGCTAATCCCAGAAGTTGTCGCATCTCAGTTGGTGTCTTTGGGACTTCCCAGTTCTTGATTGCCTCGACCTTGGCAGGGTCGGCGTGAATTCCATTCTCATTTACCGCATGAGTTAGAAATTGCACCTTGCGAATCTAGAATTCGCATTTCGACAACTTCGCATACAACTACTCCTTCTTCAAGAGTTCTAAGGTAGCTTGCGGGTGTCGCTCGTGATCCTCCTAGGTTCGCGAGTAAACAAGGATGTCATTAATGAATATAATCACCAACTTATCCAGATACGACTTACACACCCGATTCATGAGATTCATGAATACTGTCGGTGCGTTTGTTAAGCCTAATGACATGACAAGGAACTTGTAATGTCCATGGCGAGTCCTATAGGCCGTTTTAGGGATACTTTCTTCTTGTATTCGCAGTTGATGATACCCTGACCTCAAGTCGATCTTCGAGTAGTAGCTAGAGCCTTGTAATTGATCGAACAAGTCATCAATCCTCGGCAAAGGATACCGATTCTTGACATTCAATTCCCTGAAGTCGATGCACAAATGGAAACTGCCATCTTTCTTCTTAACGAATAGCACTGGAGCTCCCCAAGGAGAGAAGCTTGATCTGATGAATCCTTCGTTCTAGCAGTTCTTGTAGTCGAGTCGTGGTCCTTGCATCTCGGAGAAGCTATTCGGTAAGGTGCCTTCGCCACGGGTGCCGCTCCTGGCACTAGGTTTATCCTAAACTCCACTCGTCGCTGTGGAGGTAACCCAGGCAAGTGTTCGGGAAAGACTCCTGGAAATTCCTTCACAACGGGGATGTCTTCTAGCTTTAGCTCCTTGGTCTCCTTTCTGACAATATGAGTAAAGGAGGCTATGCAATCCTACTCAGAGGCACTTTTGTGTCTCTAAGACCAATGTGGGATGTCGCAATCCACCACCTTATGGGGCCCAGTGTCCTCGCATCAACTGCATGAAGGCTGTGTACTATAAGTGTTTCATCATTCGTGATAGGGATGCGGATGATTTTCTCATGACAAAGAACTTCAGCTCTATCCTTGGATAATCATTCATGCCAACTACAACATCATAGCTTCCTAAGTCGGCAGGTAAGAGATCAATACAAAATTCCCGCCCTCCAAGCTTCAGGGTACAACCCTTAACATCTTCATCCTTTTTGGCTAGTTTCCCATTTACTAACTCTATGGAATATGGGATGTCTAGCTTACTTGAAACTAGGCCAAGTAGGTTCTTAAGTTCTATGGATACAAGGCTAAAGTCGGCGCCAGTATCAATCAAAATGAATGTATAGAGTTGGTTAGTAGGGAACGTACCCGTAACCGCATTTGGATCCTGGCGTGCTTCACGAGCTCCGATCGTGAAGACTCTTCCTCGCTTGGTTCTTCCTAGGGAAATCTTTCCTAAAGTGCCCCACGTCACCACATTTGAAGCAACCTGGAACTCTACCATTATCATTTCTGCCTTGGTGGCAGTCATCATTTCCCCTTGTTTGGGATATTTCGCCTAACAGGCATCCTTGCTGTGTCCTTTTTTTCCACATCTGTCGCACTTAGGCCTCAGACATCGACCCTCATGATGAAACTTGCATTCGTCGCACCTCGGCTTAGTCCTAAAATATACCTTTCCACCGGCCTTAATCGTGGCTCCATAGGCTTTCATGCCACGAGGCGGGTTCACTTCCGTTCTTTTGTTTGCATTAGAGATGTCATTACTGACTTGGGTGCCTTTCTTCAGGTTCAAAAACTTTCTTTTGTTGTCGCCCGAAGACTCCACGTGAGTCTCTTTCTTATTTGTCTCAGATCCTGAAAACTTTCCCATACGAAGAGCTTCTTCAGTAAGCGTAACACTCAAATCGATAGCCTCTGTGATGGTTTGAGGCTTTGAGGCAGTAACCAAGCTCAGGATTTGAAGTGCAAGTCCCCAAATGAATCGTTCAATTGTCACACCCTGGCTTTGCGGAAGCGTGGTTATTTTGGTGTGACTTCTTAATACCATAGCTTAATCATAACAAGCTATATGAAATAAAAACCATGCAAGATCATCCATTAAAATAAGTTTTAAAACCAAAGTAACATAACATTGTCTTGGAACTACACCAACATAACGTAAAGCATTGTTTTGAAAGGTATAAACATCAACATGAATAAAACGCAGTTTAAGGACTGTGACTCGTCCAGGTAAAAGTCACATCCCCTAAACCTGGATGACCTCGGAACCCATATGCAGCGGGAAAACATAACATACCGCGCCAGATCTTTAATTCCCTGAAATACATGTAAGTTTGGAAAAATCAACAATAATGTTGAGCGAGTTCATGTGTAAGTGAGTAAATAAACCTTTGTATGTATAAAAATCCTGGTATGTAGCAAATAAGGAAAAAAGAGATCACCAATGGTTTGCAAGGCCATTGATATGTGTGAAGTGCAAGTAGGGAGACTCAAACCTAGCAGATTTATGCGTCGGGCACAAAGTCACCCCGAGGTCCGTTCTGTTTGGGCCTGGGGCTGGGCTCGCTACACCCAGATAGATCTACCGCTCCTGTCCCTCGGTCCTACCTTGAGGATTAATGGCCTCAAGTTTCCGCCTACCCACTCACATGATCTGAATAATAACCCTCCTTACGCTAACCATACCATGTAAGAATTATTCGTAATTATAGTAACATGTATTTCACCCCCGCGGTTTATAAAACTGAAAACAGTTAGAGAAAAGGGGGACATGAACTCACAGTGGTGCGTCTCTACCAAGTATATCTCCTGATCAAGCAGCTGTGCGACGACCTACACGTACTAAATCTATTAGACGGACGGCCGTGCCTTAGCTTAAGGTTTAAGTTTTTAGGAAATAGTTAGACAACTATTTCGTGTTTATATTTTTGTAAATACTTGGTAATTATTCTCCTTCCCAAGGATGGGGGATTTAATACATGCGTGTTTGTAAAATTCGAAATATATTATTAAGTCTCACTTAAAATATATTTTAATTCTAACTCCAAAATATAAATATTTTCCCAAAGATATTATATTTTAATACATATGATTTTCCCAAAATAATACCTTGACAAAAATACGCGCTCATAAATATTTTCTTAAAATGCGTAAGTTACGTTTTAAAGATCGGGTGGTAATAACTATACCGTTGTAACTTAAATATTTATCGTGAAGGCGTTCGGGTTATTTTAGAATCGTTAACATTTGGTAATATTATTTTTACCCTAAAAATAATATTTGTATAGTTCACAAAATAATCATAGAAATTCACAAGTGTTGTTATGAAAAACATATATTCTAAATATATATATTTCAGGTTTTATTTTGTGAAAATCCCACCTCCGACACTTAGAAATTTTGTAAATAGAATCATGGCGAAATTTACGTCTTTGAAAACAAGTTAAAAATGTATTTCTAACACTCGTGGTGAAAATATTTTCAAGTGTTAGGTTTTTGGAAAAATTTCGCCAGAGTTTCCCCTGTAACTGGAGGTGGCCACGCTTTCAAGCGTATCATTTTCTTTTAAGATTCAAATCAACAATTTTCTCATTCAACCAAAACAATATCCAAAGCATCAACTAGTCAAAATATATATAAATCGCAAAAATTACATGAACTTGAAGTTTATCCAAAAATATGAAGTAAATCCCATTACTTTTAGTGGATCTTTTGTATAAATCAATCCGGTTTCGTAAAAGTCTCGTTTTTAACGAAATTCCATCTTTTACAACTTCTTGTAAAATTTGACAAAACTAGTTCTTTGTCAAAATTTAGTGTTACACAAGTGTCTACACACTTGTGTGTTTAAAAATCATTCTTGTTCGTGTAAGATCCGGTTTTAGAAAATATGATTTCTTTGACACTTGGTCCTTTGAAAATACCGTTTGTAGATCCGTAGATCTACTAGTTTAAAACACTATTTCGTAAGAAAAAATCGATTTTACACAAGTTCATGTTTAGTGTGTGGTAGAGATTCATCATTTAACCCTTTTCATTCTTAACATCTTCTATGTCATGTTTCATGAACATGACTAATCCGGGTTAGATGATGATCTGAGCTACCACAACATAGATCGGCACTAAATAATCACCACAAAACAAGTCTTACAAGTTTTACACAACTCTTATGCTTTTAACCAACATGTTCATCATTTATGTAAACTTTTAGTATGCATTCTTGTAAGTTCATAAATTTTAACCGACAAAGTTTATTTGAACCACTTTAGAATAGATCAAGAGGGCGTTTATAGTCACTTACTACTAGCTCGAGGCTAGGGAAGAAACTAGTCGAAGATTGGGTGGATAAAAGCAATGAGGTGAGGTCCTTCGCGTTCCGAATGCACCAAGCCTCCTCGTATGTGATCCTCAACACTTGTACACACTTGGAATGAGATGATCAAGATCGAAAGATGGATGGATGATATAGGGGATGTTCGGCCGAGAGCTTATAGAGAGGAGAGGGAGAGTTTTGTTGTGAGAATGTTATGTTGTGCTATATGTTGATCTTATAGACAATTTTCATGGTCATTAACCAAGAGATTATGTGTAGCCTAGATATTAGGCATGTGTGATTAATTTAATCACAAAAAGTACAAGGGTGTCCCCCAAGGGGACGAGTTCGGTTGGGGGGGGGGGGGGTTACCCGGTTGGTTTTCAACTAAACGTTAGGTATTAGTTAAGTTAAGTGAAGGTTAACTCGGTTACTGATGTGTTATGCATTATAGCGGGTGTTAGGGTATTCGGGGACCCTAACTGGCTCAGAAAAAGATAAACAATGTTATTGACAATATTTTTATGTTCCGGGTATAATCCGGTTGTTCGGTTGGATAGTGATCCGTTAAAGTGCTTAACAAAGCTTTAAAGTGTCATTATTTTTATTTTTAGTGACACAACTTATTCCCGACACTTTGGAAAGTGTCTAGTAATGTTTTTCTCATGTTTTGGCACTTTATTAGTTAGCTAGATGCTGAATTTTAATTAAAGTGCTAAATTTTGTACTTAAAGTACGTTTTAGGCACATCCGGTCACTGTAATCTCATTCCTAGTGACGCAGTTCTACAACCCTTATATCCCTACACTCACCACTAGTGTAGCAAACTATCTCAGGCTCTTACAGGCCTTAGAGGCAGTACCTGCCTGGTGCTAGTTATGACAGCACGTTTAATAGGTTATCCGTTCATTGTGCTACTGTGCTTTTGGTGCATCAAGGTTGTCACAAAGGTGTTGTAAGCAAAACATGGAGTGACAGCAAGTAAAGTATGATGCAAGTAAGTACATGTATCAGCATTCAATTAGCAGTTTATCCACAAGTTCAAGTAAGCACAGTAATTAAGCAGTAATTAATTATTAATTAAGTCGTACGGATACCTGGTTTAGTGAGGGTTGTCACATTCTCCCCCCGTTAGAAAAATTTCGTCCCGAAATTTTAAGTTCTGCTTCTAGAAGCAGGGTTCTTGGGATATAGGTGGGGGTATTTCTCTTTCATCCGGTCCTCACGCTCCCAGGTGTATTCAGGACCATGTCTGGCATTCCAACGAACCTTGACGAGCTTGACACTGCTCCGGCGGGTCTTGTTTACTTTCCAATCCGTAACCTCAACAGGTTCTTCAACGAAATGGAGCGTGTCGTCAACATGAATCTCGTCGGTGGGAATGAAAACGGTATCTTGAGTTGGACTTTTCTTCAGGTTGGATACATGAAATGTATCATGAACTCCATTCAGTTCAGCAGGTAGGTCCAGCTTGTAAGCTACTAGCCCTATTCTTTCCAAAATTCTGAAAGGGCCAATGTAGCGCGGATTCAACTTCCCACGCTTTCCGAAGCGTGCCACACCCTTCCAGGGTGAAACTTTCAATAAAACCATATCTCCAACTTGGAATTCTAAATGTTTCCGGTTTGGATCTGCATAGGCTTTCTGTCTTTCGCGAGCTGCTTCGATGCGCTTTCGAATCTGCGCAATCTTGTCTGTCGTCTCTTGGACGATTTTGGGACCAACAAGCTGCCTATCACCTGCGTCAGCCCAGCATAGGGGTGATCGACACTTGCGTCCGTAAAGAGCTTCGAATGGCGCGGCTCCAATACTGGTGTGGTAGCTGTTGTTGTATGAAAATTCGACCAGTGGCAAATGCTTATCCCAGCTACCGCCCAAATCCATAACTCATGCTCTCAGCATATCTTCCAAGGTCTGAATAGTCCGCTCGCTTTGACCATCGGTCTGAGGGTGAAATGCAGTGCTCAGATTTAATTGTGAGCCAAAAGCTTCTTGGAAGGATTGTCAAATCCTTGATATGAAACGTCCATCTCTATCAGAGATAATCGAGAGAGGCACTCCATGACGTGCAACGATTTCTCTCATGTATATTTCCGCAAGTTTGCTAGTATTGTCCTTCTCTCTGATAGGTAAGAAGTGCGCTGACTTTGTTAATCGGACCACTATTACCCAAATAGTGTAATGGCCTCTTGGCGTTCTTGGCAACTTTGTAATAAAATCCATGGAGATTTGGTCCCATTTCCACTTGGGAATCTCAGGTTGTTGCAGAAGTCCTGAAGGCTTCTGGTATTCCGCTTTCACCTTAGCATACGTTAGACACTTGCTCACATAAACAGCAACATCGCCCTTCATCCTAGGCCACCAATAGTAATCCTTGAGATCGTGATACATCTTATCCGCTCCTGGATGGATAGAGTACCGCGATTTGTGAGCTTCATCAAAAACAACTTTCCTTAAACCACCAAACAGATGTGACACTCTAGGTTTTTCCGAGTGAACACCTTGTAATTTCGTTATGCGTATATATGTGTTATTAAATGAAAAGTTGCGTTTTACCTTAATGTGCTATGTGTGGTATATATATATATATATATATATATATATATATGTGAACCGAACCCAACTCGAGACCACTCGGTCTCGAGTAAACAGAAACGGTTGGGCCGGATTGGGCCATATACCCCCCCTTCGAGCCCACTCGGAACCATTGTAGGGTGCACCACCCAAACCGAGTATAAAACCCATGCCCAAGCCCTCCTTCTCTCATTTGACACTCCCACCATTCACACACCCTCCTACATTCCTCCAAATCACTAAAACCCTAACAATCAAGCTCACCTCCTCATCTCTCTCTCTCTCGGATTCAACCAACAACAACAAGGAAGATCGGTCAAGCTCATCATCACCACTCGGACACTTCTTTTCCTCACTTCCTTCCTTTAAATCGGTGCCCTTCTACAACCGATTAGTACCTAGACATTCACTATGTGTTTATGTGTATAATAGGGTTATGTGCTTGGAATGATTATAAAGATGATTAAAATAGGTGAACTCTTGCATGATAAAGAAGTGCTAAGATATTTATGAATGATTGTTAGTATAGGGTGGTTAATGTTTAGAATAAATGTGTACATGATCCTTGTTGACTTAGTAGCATGATATGTATTGTCATTGAACCGATGATTGTATGTTTATGTTGTAAATGTGTTTAGGTGAATGATTTGGCTTGAATGATGGTATACAAAATCACAAATATCGAGTGTATGTTGATGATGATTATATGACTAGATTTAGGGTTGGGTATATGCAAACAAAGGATGAGTATATGATGAATGTGTAATGAAGGTGCTTGATGAACAACATGAATGCCATGAAAATATTTGAAATATGCTTTGTTTGATCTATTTTGAATTACAATTAGACAATAAAACATGTTAGTGCAATATGGTTGGTTAGTACAAAATTACATGAAAACAGAATTGTATTGGTTAGTACATTCGCCAGGTTCTAGAAGATTTCTGTGCACGTAATCATGGTTGCGAGTCGGAACCCTTGGTTGCGACTCGAGACCAAAGCATGATGAACTGAAACGGGCTTGAGACTCCTGAGATTGCGACTCGCAAGCAGCACACTCGAGACCAAAACGTGATTCTTCGAGACCACCTGGTTGCGACTCGAGACCGCCCGGTTGCGACTCGAGACCAAACCATGACAAGTCGAAACCTCCAGTTGCGACTCGAGACCAGACCACGACAAGTCAAAACATCCGGTTGCGACTCGAAACTGTGTGTTCGCGAGTCGAGACCTCCTGGTCTCGACTGGGCTGCTTGTCTCCGTTATTGGGCCAAGGACGTGTGGGCTGCGCATACCGTTAACTGTTAGTGCGATCTGATAGGCCCAATAACACTTATGATTTGTGTGACAGTTGTTGATGCTCACTGTTTAACTTCTATGTATCAGATTAGGCCCGATAAACTTGTTGGATGACTATGTGTTGTGTATGCTAAGTGTTAGTTATGTGTAGATTATACGTGAATACTTGTACCCCAACTTGACCTGTACTGGTGACCATGCTAGGACGTGGTGACCAACGTGATTGACCAAGTAAATAATCTACCGAGCAACCCAAGGTGAGTTCACACACTAAAAGCATGCGTCCCAGGGAGGGACACGAACCAACAAAATAATGTTTTCAAACTAGTAATTTCCGGGGGAATATGCAAACGGTACTCTTGTACTACTACATCCGGGGGAGATACGTTTGGGTATTATTTATAAATCACAACTAGCAACACTAAACGAATCTCTATCACATTAAGTCCCTGCTTATAGTACCGATTAATCGCCGGGGGCGAACGGGTTATTAGTTGATAGCGCTATTAGGTTTGACAACCTCACACCGTGACCGGGGGAGATCGGGCGTGAACTATAGACCTTGCATCTCGGTCAATGACGATAGACATTGACCTGGGGCACCAAATCTTCTCGTCAACAGTTTCGGTAATTCAAGTTTAGTAGCTTTCATATGGGGTAGCTCCCCATGACGTGATTATAAATGCTTTACCTAAACAACCTACATTTTCTTTTGAAAAGCTAAAACTGGACATCTCGTGAACTCGCCAACATTTCTGTTGACACCCTACTGCATGCTTTGCAGGTAACCAGTGAATCAGGAGCTTGCAGCTTGGGGATACGTAGTGGTCGTCTTAACCCGTGTGTTGGGTTTCAAATAATCTTGAACAATGAACTTTGTTTTGAAACTGTTTGGTTTATGCTTCCGCTGTTTGTTTAAACTACCATTTGAACTTAAACTTTTAGAACTTTAAAATATGATGTTTACTAACTACTGTGGTTGGTGAATACTTTTACTACAAATCAATGCTCAGTATAATTGGTGGCTGGATCCTGGTCAGTCACGCCTCCAACCGGTAGTGCTCCGCAAGCGGATTTTGGGGGTGTGACAGATTGGTATCAGAGCCATTGGTTATAGTGAACTTGGTTTTAAAAAGAAAAGTCTTTTTGAGAAAAACCAGACTATAACCCGTGACTCGTGACGACACTACACTCCAAGGGCAAGACTCGGCATACTAGACCTCGTAGCTCGGACTTGTGTTTACTTGCTTGTTTATCTTATATTGACTGCTCTACTATACATACTGGTGTGCCTAATTAGATAGATACACATTTCTCTTCTACCTCATTCTCGCTACGTTACGACATTACACTCATACTGTGTTTTCTTGTTATGAAGACAATGAGTGGACGCGGAAGAGGAAGCGTTAACATGACTCAGGCTCAATTCGCTAACTTGCTCAACACGGTGGCTGCAGCTTTCGCAGCTCACCCGGGAGGTAAACTCGTTGCTATAGGATGTTTAGGTCCTACCCCCACCTCGTCTTTTCACCTCTAAACCTATTCGCCCCATTTCTCACAACAGGTCAGCCTGCGCCTGCGCAACCACGTGTTTGTACTTTCAAAACTTTCATGGACGGCAAACCTCTGCCTTTCAACGGCACTGAGGGTGCCATAGGCCTTCTACACTGGATTGAAAAGGCCAAAGCTGTCTTTGCTGTCTGCGAGTGCCCCCCCTGCTAACTGGGTCAAGTTCGCGACGGGTACGCTCGAAGGGAACGCGCTTTCATGGTGGAAAGCGCAGATTCAGATGCTTGGTCTGGAAACTGCTAATGCTACCGCATGGGAAGATTTCAAAGACATGATCAAAGAGGAGTACTGTCACAGGGATGACATCCACAAACTCGAGAACGAGTACTATGCGCTCAAGATGGTTGGGTCAGAGATTGAGACCTACACCAAGCAGTCCAACGACTATGCTGCACTTTGCCTAAACATGTCCCAACCTATGTATCGAAGGATCGAATTGTACATCAAAGGTTTGGTCCCAGAAATTCGGAGCCATGTGACCTCAGCCAACCTCAACACCATACAGCCCGTGGTTCGTCTTGCTCACAAACTCACCAATCAGGCGGTGGAAGAGGGCAAGTTGCCCCAGAGAATTAGTGCTACTACTGGAGCTCCTAATGACAACAAACGAAAGTGGGATGGAAACCAGGGTAAGGATGCTAACTCTACTCAGGCCCCGGCTCAGCAAAGGAAGACTGAAAATAACAAGGGCCCTTAGCAGCAGGGTGGCTATCAGGGCCATCTCCCCAAATGTAACAAGTGCAATCGGCATCACAATGGGCCCTGTGCGAAGAACAAGTGCCAGCGGTGCAACAAGATGGGACATGAGGCCAAAGATTGTAGGAGCCCTCATCCCGCAAGGCAAAATCAACCACAGCAACAGCAACATCATGGGAACATCAAGGGTTGTTTCCAGTGCGGAGCTGAGGGGCACATTAAGAAGAATTGTCCTCAGTTAAACCAGAACAACCCCAATCAGGGTGCGGGGAATAACAACAACAACGCCAACAATGCTGGGAATGGTGCAAGAGGAAGGGCTTTTGTGATTGGAGCCGGAGAAGCAAGGAATGACCCCAACGTTGTGGCGGGTAAGTTCCTACTTAATGAACGTTATGTTTCCATGCTATTTGATTCCGGAGCAGATGCTAGTTATGTATCCCTACGTATTAGTAAGAAACTTAAGCTCACTCTTACGCCGCTAAGCTCTAAGCACACCGTTGAAATAGCTAATGGTAGAAACCTCGAGGCCTCACACATAATTCGTAACTGCAAATTAGAGTTGTCTGGTCAGACCTTCCGTATCGATCTTTTCCCCATCGTTCTTGGAAGCTTCGACGTCATTATTGGTATGGATTGGTTATCCAAACATCGAGCTGAAATCCTCTGCCAGGAGAAAGCTATTCGTATTCCCCGTCCCCCTGGCAAACCTCTTATAGTTCAAGGCAACAAGAGCGGAGAAGTCACAGGCATCATTTCGTTCTTAAAGGCCCAGAAGTGTCTACAAAAGGGGCACACCGCTATCTTAGCACTTGTTGCCGACACACAGAAAATGGAAAACAGGATTGAAGATTTTCCAGTTGTACGCGACTATCCTGAGGTATTCCCGGAGGAACTACCTGGACTCCCTCCTCACCGCCAGGTCGAATTTCAAATCGAGCTAGCTCCCGGAGCAGCGCCTATAGCTCGTGCACCTTATCGATTAGCCCCCGCGGAGCTCAAGGAGCTTTCTACTCAACTACAAGAACTTTTGGACAAAGGTTTTATCCGTCCTAGCTCATCACCCTGGGGAGCCCCAGTGCTTTTCGTCAAAAAGAAAGATGGCACATTCCGAATGTGCATTGACTACCGCGAACTTAACAAGGTTACCATCAAGAATCGTTATCCACTTCCCCGTATCGACGACCTGTTCGACCAGCTGCAAGGGTCGAGCTATTATTCCAAGATCGATCTGCGATCGGGCTATCACCAGCTGAGAGTCCGCGATGAGGACATCTCTAAGACTGCTTTCAGAACCCGCTATGGTCACTACGAATTCCTTGTTATGCCTTTCGGAATGACCAACGCCCCTGCGATCTTCATGGATCTCATGAACCGAGTATGCAAACCCTACCTCGACAAGTTCGTAATTGTGTTTATCGACGACATCTTAATCTACTCAAAGAGCCAAGAGGAGCATGAACAACACCTGCGTCTCATTCTCGAACTCCTTCGCAATGAGCAACTGTACGCCAAATTCTCGAAATGTGATTTCTGGCTTAGAGAAGTTCATTTCCTTGGGCACATCGTCAATCAGGAAGGGATTCATGTTGACCCTGCTAAGATTGAGTCCATTAAGAATTGGCCTGTACCCAAGACTCCGACCGAAGTTCGCCAATTCTTGGGATTGGCAGGATACTATCGAAGATTTATCAAGGGATTCTCTAAGATCGCTCAACCACTTACGACACTCACCCAGAAGGGTGTTGCTTACAAATGGAGTGATGCTCAGGAATCTGCCTTCCAGGAACTAAAGAAAAATCTTTGTAGTGCTCCTATTCTTTCCTTACCCGAAGGTACCGACGACTTCGTCGTATACTGCGACGCTTCTATTCAAGGACTTGGCTGCGTGTTGATGCAACGCGAGAAAGTTATTGCTTACGCCTCGCGACAACTCAAGGTCCACGAACGGAACTACACGACGCATGACTTAGAATTTGGAGCTGTGGTCTTCGCGCTCAAGCTTTGGAGACACTACTTGTACGGCACCAAGTGCACGATTTACACTGATCACAAGAGTCTCCAGCACATAATGGAACAAAAGGAGTTGAATATGCGGCAACGCCGATGGGTCGAACTCCTAAATGACTACGAGTGTGCAATCAAATATCACCCAGGAAAGGCTAATGTGGTAGCCGATGCCCTCAGCAGAAAGGAGACCAAACCCAAGCGTGTTCGTGCCTTACAGCTCACTATCCACTCGAACCTCCCTAATCAAATTCGGAATGCTCAGGTTGAAGCATTGAAAGCCGAGAACATCAGGGCTGAGTCCCTGCGAGGATCGAGACAACGATTGGAACAAAAAGAAGACGGTGCTTACTACGTAGCCGGACGCATATGGGTTCCGCTTTATGGAAATTTACGTGACCTTGTGATGGATGAAGCTCATAAGTCCCGTTACTCAGTACATCCAGGGTCAGATAAGATGTACCACGACTTGAGGGCCACCTATTGGTGGCCTGGCATGAAAGCCCACATAGCAACCTATGTCAGAAAATGTTTAACTTGTGCAAGAGTCAAGGCTGAGTATCAGAAACCATCAGGCCTACTCCAACAGCCAGAAATCCCGCAATGGAAATGGGAGCAGATTTCCATGGATTTTGTTACTGGCCTGCCTAGGTCTCAACGCGGAAATGACACCATCTGGGTAATAGTGGATCGCTTAACTAAGTCTGCACACTTTTTGGCTATCAAAGAAACAGACAAGTTCTCTACCCTAGCAGAGGTATACCTAAAAGAAGTGGTTTCGAAGCATGGAGTACCAACCTCTATCATTTCCGATCGAGACGCGCGTTTTACTTCTGAGTTGTGGCAGGCCATGCACAAATCTTTTGGCTCACGTTTAGACATGAGCACCGCTTATCACCCGCAAACGGATGGGCAGTCTGAACGCACCATCCAAACCCTCGAAGACATGCTTAGGGCATGTGTGATTGATTTTGGCAAGAATTGGGAGAAGCACCTACCGTTAGTGGAATTCTCCTACAACAACAGCTACCACACCAGCATTCAGGCAGCACCCTTTGAGGCATTGTACGGTCGTAAATGTCGATCGCCTCTCTGCTGGGCGGAGGTAGGTGACAGCCAAATCACAGGCCCGGAACATGTAGTCGACACCACAGAAAAGATTGCCCAGATTAGGCAACGCATGGCGGCAGCTCGTGACCGTCAAAAGCACTACGCTGACAAAGATAGGAAGCCGCAAGAGTTCCAGGTTGGTGAACGGGCTCTACTTAAGGTCTCACCCTGGAAGGGTGTGGTTCGTTTTGGAAAACGGGGCAAGCTTAATCCAAGATATGTCGGACCCTTTGAAGTTACCGAAAAGATCGGTACGGCCGCTTACAGATTGAATCTGCCTGAAGAACTGAGTGCTGTGCACAACGTCTTCCATGTGTCTAATCTGAAGAAGTGTCTGTCAGATGAAACACTCGTCATTCCTTACAAGGAGCTTACTATTGACGAACAGCTACACTTTACTGAGGAACCGGTTGAGATCACGGATCGTGAGATCAAAACCCTCAAACGTAGCCAGATCCCCCTCGTGCGAGTTCGTTGGAACTCACGCCGTGGCCCAGAGTTTACCTGGGAGCGGGAAGACCAGATGAAGCGCAAGTATCCCCAGCTATTCCCGAATGAAACCCCCAGCACTAAAGCTACAACTGAATTTCGGGACGAAATTCCAAACTAACGGGGGGATGATGTGACATCCCGTTGAAACGTTCGTATTTACATTAGCTTGTCAGTGGCTGCCTTAACTTTCGGGACGAAAGTTCTTAAAACTTGGGGATAATGTGACACTCTAGGTTTTTCCGAGTGAACACCTTGTAATTTCGTTATGCGTATATATGTGTTATTAAATGAAAAGTTGCGTTTTACCTTAATGTGCTATGTGTGGTAAATATATATATATATATATATATATATATATGTGTGTGTGAACCGAACCCAACTCGAGACCACTCGGTCTCGAGTAAACAGAAACGGTTGGGCCGGATTAGGCCATATACCCCCCCTTCGAGCCCACTCGGAACCATTGTAGGGTGCACCACCCAAACCGAGTATAAAACCCATGCCCAAGCCCTCCTTCTCTCATTTGACACTCCCACCATTCACACACCCTCCTACATTCCTCCAAATCACTAAAACCCTAACAATCAAGCTCACCTCCTCATCTCTCTCTCTCTCGGATTCAACCAACAACAACAAGGAAGATCGGTCAAGCTCATCATCACCACTCGGACACTTCTTTTCCTCACTTCCTTCCTTTAAATCGGTGCCCTTCTACAACCGGTTAGTACCTAGACATTCACTATGTGTTTATGTGTATAATAGGGTTATGTGCTTGGAATGATTATAAAGATGATTAAAATAGGTGAACTCTTGCATGATAAAGAAGTGCTAAGATATTTATGAATGATTGTTAGTATAGGGTGGTTAATGTTTAGAATAAATGTGTACATGATCCTTGTTGACTTAGTAGCATGATATGTATTGTCATTGAACCGATGATTGTATGTTTATGTTGTAAATGTGTTTAGGTGAATGATTTGGCTTGAATGATGGTATACAAAATCACAAATATCGAGTGTATGTTGATGATGATTATATGACTAGATTTAGGGTTGGGTATATGCAAACAAAGGATGAGTATATGATGAATGTGTAATGAAGGTGCTTGATGAACAACATGAATGCCATGAAAATATTTGAAATATGCTTTGTTTGATCTATTTTGAATTACAATTAGACAATAAAACATGTTAGTGCAATATGGTTGGTTAGTACAAAATTACATGAAAACAGAATTGTATTGGTTAGTACATTCGCCAGGTTCTAGAAGATTTCTGTGCACGTAATCATGGTTGCGAGTCGGAACCCTTGGTTGCGACTCGAGACCAAAGCATGATGAACTGAAACGGGCTTGAGACTCCTGAGATTGCGACTCGCAAGCAGCACACTCGAGACCAAAACGTGATTCTTCGAGACCACCTGGTTGCGACTCGAGACCGCCCGGTTGTGACTCGAGACTAAACCATGACAAGTCGAAACCTCCAGTTGCGACTCGAGACCAGACCACGACAAGTCGAAACATCCGGTTGCGACTCGAAACTGTGTGTTCGCGAGTCGAGACCTCCTGGTCTCGACTGGGCTGCTTGTCTCCGTTATTGGGCCAAGGACGTGTGGGCTGCGCATACCGTTAACTGTTAGTGCGATCTGATAGGCCCAATAACACTTATGATTTGTGTGACAGTTGTTGATGCTCACTGTTTAACTGCTATGTATCAGATTAGGCCCGATAAACTTGCTGGATGACTATGTGTTGTGTATGCTAAGTGTTAGTTATGTGTAGATTATACGTGAATACTTGTACCCCAACTTGACCTGTACTGGTGACCATGCTAGGACGTGGTGACCAACGTGATTGACCAAGTAAATAATCTACCGAGCAACCCAAGGTGAGTTCACACACTAAAAGCATGCGTCCCAGGGAGGGACACGAACCAACAAAATAATGTTTTCAAACTAGTAATTTCCGGGGGAATATGCAAACGGTACTCTTGTACTACTACATCCGGGGGAGATACGTTTGGGTATTATTTATAAATCACAACTAGCAACACTAAACGAATCTCTATCACATTAAGTCCCTGCTTATAGTACCGATTAATCGCCGGGGGCGAACGGGTTATTAGTTGATAGCGCTATTAGGTTTGACAACCTCACACCGTGACCGGGGGAGATCGGGCGTGAACTATAGACCTTGCATCTCGGTCAATGACGATAGACATTGACCTGGGGCACCAAATCTTCTCGTCAACAGTTTCGGTAATTCAAGTTTAGTAGCTTTCATATGGGGTAGCTCCCCATGACGTGATTATAAATGCTTTACCTAAACAACCTACATTTTCTTTTGAAAAGCTAAAACTGGACATCTCGTGAACTCGCCAACATTTCTGTTGACACCCTACTGCATGCTTTGCAGGTAACCAGTGAATCAGGAGCTTGCAGCTTGGGGATACGTAGTGGTCGTCTTAACCCGTGTGTTGGGTTTCAAATAATCTTGAACAATGAACTTTGTTTTGAAACTGTTTGGTTTATGCTTCCGCTGTTTGTTTAAACTACCATTTGAACTTAAACTTTTAGAACTTTAAAATATGATGTTTACTAACTACTGTGGTTGGTGAATACTTTTACTACAAATCAATGCTCAGTATAATTGGTGGCTGGATCCTGGTCAGTCACGCCTCCAAGCGGTAGTGCTCCGCAAGCGGATTTTGGGGGTGTGACAGTTTGGTATCAGAGCCATTGGTTATAGTGAACTTGGTTTTAAAAAGAAGAGTCTTTTTGAGAAAAACCAGACTATAACCCGTGACTCGTGACGACACTACACTCCAAGGGCAAGACTCGGCATACTAGACCTCGTAGCTCGGACTTGTGTTTACTTGCTTGTTTATCTTATATTGACTGCTCTACTATACATACTAGTGTGCCTAATTAGATAGATACACATTTCTCTTCTACCTCATTCTCGCTACGTTACGACATTACACTCATACTGTGTTTTCTGGTTATGAAGACAATGAGTGGACGCGGAAGAGGAAGCGTTAACATGACTCAGGCTCAATTCGCTAACTTGCTCAACACGGTGGCTGCAGCTTTCGCAGCTCACCCGGGAGGTAAACTCGTTGCTATAGGATGTTTAGGTCCTACCCCCACCTCGTCTTTTCACCTCTAAACCTATTCGCCCCATTTCTCACAACAGGTCAGCCTGCGCCTGCGCAACCACGTGTTTGTACTTTCAAAACTTTCATGGACGGCAAACCTCTGCCTTTCAACGGCACTGAGGGTGCCATAGGCCTTCTACACTGGATTGAAAAGGCCGAAGCTGTCTTTGCTGTCTGCGAGTGCCCCCCCTGCTAACTGGGTCAAGTTCGCGACGGGTACGCTCGAAGGGAACGCGCTTTCATGGTGGAAAGCGCAGATTCAGATGCTTGGTCTGGAAACTGCTAATGCTACCGCATGGGAAGATTTCAAAGACATGATCAAAGAGGAGTACTGTCACAGGGATGACATCCACAAACTCGAGAACGAGTACTATGCGCTCAAGATGGTTGGGTCAGAGATTGAGACCTACACCAAGCAGTCCAACGACTATGCTGCACTTTGCCCAAACATGTCCCAACCTATGTATCGAAGGATCGAATTGTACATCAAAGGTTTGGTCCCAGAAATTCGGAGCCATGTGACCTCAGCCAACCTCAACACCATACAGCCCGTGGTTCGTCTTGCTCACAAACTCACCAATCAGGCGGTGGAAGAGGGCAAGTTGCCCCAGAGAATCAGTGCTACTACTGGAGCTCCTAATGACAACAAACGAAAGTGGGATGGAAACCAGGGTAAGGATGCTAACTCTACTCAGGCCCCGGCTCAGCAAAGGAAGACTGAAAATAACAAGGGCCCTCAGCAGCAGGGTGGCTATCAGGGCCATCTCCCCAAATGTAACAAGTGCAATCGGCATCACAATGGGCCCTGTGCGAAGAACAAGTGCCAGCAGTGCAACAAGATGGGACATGAGGCCAAAGATTGTAGGAGCCCTCATCCCGCAAGGCAAAATCAACCACAGCAGCAGCAACATCATGGGAACATCAAGGGTTGTTTCCAGTGCGGAGCTGAGGGGCACATTAAGAAGAATTGTCCTCAGTTAAACCAGAACAACCCCAATCAGGGTGCGGGGAATAACAACAACAACGCCAACAATGCTGGGAATGGTGCAAGAGGAAGGGCTTTTGTGATTGGAGCCGGAGAAGCAAGGAATGACCCCAACGTTGTGGCGGGTAAGTTCCTACTTAATGAACGTTATGTTTCCATGCTATTTGATTCCGGAGCAGATGCTAGTTATGTATCCCTACGTATTAGTAAGAAACTTAAGCTCACTCTTACGCCGCTAAGCTCTAAGCACACCGTTGAAATAGCTAATGGTAGAAACCTCGAGGCCTCACACATAATTCGTAACTGCAAATTAGAGTTGTCTGGTCAGACCTTCCGTATCGATCTTTTCCCCATCGTTCTTGGAAGCTTCGACGTCATTATTGGTATGGATTGGTTATCCAAACATCGAGCTGAAATCCTCTGCCAGGAGAAAGCTATTCGTATTCCCCGTCCCCCTGGCAAACCTCTTATAGTTCAAGGCAACAAGAGCGGAGAAGTCACAGGCATCATTTCGTTCTTAAAGGCCCAGAAGTGTCTACAAAAGGGGCACACCGCTATCTTAGCACTTGTTGCCGACACACAGAAAATGGAAAACAGGATTGAAGATTTTCCAGTTGTACGCGACTATCCTGAGGTATTCCCGGAGGAACTACCTGGACTCCCTCCTCACCGCCAGGTCGAATTTCAAATCGAGCTAGCTCCCGGAGCAGCGCCTATAGCTCGTGCACCTTATCGATTAGCCCCCGCGGAGCTCAAGGAGCTTTCTACTCAACTACAAGAACTTTTGGACAAAGGTTTTATCCGTCCTAGCTCATCACCCTGGGGAGCCCCAGTGCTTTTCATCAAAAAGAAAGATGGCACATTCCGAATGTGCATTGACTACCGCGAACTTAACAAGGTTACCATCAAGAATCGTTATCCACTTCCCCGTATCGACGACCTGTTCGACCAGCTGCAAGGGTCGAGCTATTATTCCAAGATCGATCTGCGATCGGGCTATCACCAGCTGAGAGTCCGCGATGAGGACATCTCTAAGACTGCTTTCAGAACCCGCTATGGTCACTACGAATTCCTTGTTATGCCTTTCGGAATGACCAACGCCCCTGCGATCTTCATGGATCTCATGAACCGAGTATGCAAACCCTACCTCGACAAGTTCGTAATTGTGTTTATCGACGACATCTTAATCTACTCAAAGAGCCAAGAGGAGCATGAACAACACCTGCGTCTCATTCTCGAACTCCTTCGCAATGAGCAACTGTACGCCAAATTCTCGAAATGTGATTTCTGGCTTAGAGAAGTTCATTTCCTTGGGCATATCGTCAATCAGGAAGGGATTCATGTTAACCCTGCTAAGATTGAGTCCATTAAGAATTGGCCTGTACCCAAGACTCCGACCGAAGTTCGCCAATTCTTGGGATTGGCAGGATACTATCGAAGATTTATCAAGGGATTCTCTAAGATCGCTCAACCACTTACGACACTCACCCAGAAGGGTGTTGCTTACAAATGGAGTGATGCTCAGGAATCTGCCTTCCAGGAACTAAAGAAAAATCTTTGTAGTGCTCCTATTCTTTCCTTACCCGAAGGTACCGACGACTTCGTCGTATACTGCGACGCTTCTATTCAAGGACTTGGCTGCGTGTTGATGCAACGCGAGAAAGTTATTGCTTACGCCTCGCGACAACTCAAGGTCCACGAACGGAACTACACGACGCATGACTTAGAATTTGGAGCTGTGGTCTTCGCGCTCAAGCTTTGGAGACACTACTTGTACGGCACCAAGTGCACGATTTACACTGATCACAAGAGTCTCCAGCACATAATGGAACAAAAGGAGTTGAATATGCGGCAACGCCGATGGGTCGAACTCCTAAATGACTACGAGTGTGCAATCAAATATCACCCAGGAAAGGCTAATGTGGTAGCCGATGCCCTCAGCAGAAAGGAGACCAAACCCAAGCGTGTTCGTGCCTTACAGCTCACTATCCACTCGAACCTCCCTAATCAAATTCGGAATGCTCAGGTTGAAGCATTGAAAGCCGAGAACATCAGGGCTGAGTCCCTGCGAGGATCGAGACAACGATTGGAACAAAAAGAAGACGGTGCTTACTACGTAGCCGGACGCATATGGGTTCCGCTTTATGGAAATTTACGTGACCTTGTGATGGATGAAGCTCATAAGTCCCGTTACTCAGTACATCCAGGGTCAGATAAGATGTACCACGACTTGAGGGCCACCTATTGGTGGCCTGGCATGAAAGCCCACATAGCAACCTATGTCAGAAAATGTTTAACTTGTGCAAGAGTCAAGGCTGAGTATCAGAAACCATCAGGCCTACTCCAACAGCCAGAAATCCCGCAATGGAAATGGGAGCAGATTTCCATGGATTTTGTTACTGGCCTGCCTAGGTCTCAACGCGGAAATGACACCATCTGGGTAATAGTGGATCGCTTAACTAAGTCTGCACACTTTTTGGCTATCAAAGAAACAGACAAGTTCTCTACCCTAGCAGAGGTATACCTAAAAGAAGTGGTTTCGAAGCATGGAGTACCAACCTCTATCATTTCCGATCGAGACGCGCGTTTTACTTCTGAGTTGTGGCAGGCCATGCACAAATCTTTTGGCTCACGTTTAGACATGAGCACCGCTTATCACCCGCAAACGGATGGGCAGTCTGAACGCACCATCCAAACCCTCGAAGACATGCTTAGGGCATGTGTGATTGATTTTGGCAAGAATTGGGAGAAGCACCTACCGTTAGTGGAATTCTCCTACAACAACAGCTACCACACCAGCATTCAGGCAGCACCCTTTGAGGCATTGTACGGTCGTAAATGTCGATCGCCTCTCTGCTGGGCGGAGGTAGGTGACAGCCAAATCACAGGCCCGGAACATGTAGTCGACACCACAGAAAAGATTGCCCAGATTAGGCAACGCATGGCGGCAGCTCGTGACCGTCAAAAGCACTACGCTGACAAAGATAGGAAGCCGCAAGAGTTCCAGGTTGGTGAACGGGCTCTACTTAAGGTCTCACCCTGGAAGGGTGTGGTTCGTTTTGGAAAACGGGGCAAGCTTAATCCAAGATATGTCGGACCCTTTGAAGTTACCGAAAAGATCGGTACGGCCGCTTACAGATTGAATCTGCCTGAAGAACTGAGTGCTGTGCACAACGTCTTCCATGTGTCTAATCTGAAGAAGTGTCTGTCAGATGAAACACTCGTCATTCCTTACAAGGAGCTTACTATTGACGAACAGCTACACTTTACTGAGGAACCGGTTGAGATCACGGATCGTGAGATCAAAACCCTCAAACGTAGCCAGATCCCCCTCGTGCGAGTTCGTTGGAACTCACGCCGTGGCCCAGAGTTTACCTGGGAGCGGGAAGACCAGATGAAGCGCAAGTATCCCCAGCTATTCCCGAATGAAACCCCCAGCACTAAAGCTACAACTGAATTTCGGGACGAAATTCCAAACTAACGGGGGGATGATGTGACATCCCGTTGAAACGTTCGTATTTACATTAGCTTGTCAGTGGCTGCCTTAACTTTCGGGACGAAAGTTCTTAAAACTTGGGGATAATGTGACACTCTAGGTTTTTCCGAGTGAACACCTTGTAATTTCGTTATGCGTATATATGTGTTATTAAATGAAAAGTTGCGTTTTACCTTAATGTGCTATGTGTGGTATATATATATATATATATATATATATATATATATGTGTGTGTGTGAACCGAACCTAACTCGAGACCACTCGGTCTCGAGTAAACAGAAACGGTTGGGCCGGATTGGGCCATATACCCCCCCTTCGAGCCCACTCGGAACCATTGTAGGGTGCACCACCCAAACCGAGTATAAAACCCATGCCCAAGCCCTCCTTCTCTCATTTGACACTCCCACCATTCACACACCCTCCTACATTCCTCCAAATCACTAAAACCCTAACAATCAAGCTCACCTCCTCATCTCTCTCTCTCTCGGATTCAACCAACAACAACAAGGAAGATCGGTCAAGCTCATCATCACCACTCGGACACTTCTTTTCCTCACTTCCTTCATTTAAATCGGTGCCCTTCTACAACCGGTTAGTACCTAGACATTCACTATGTGTTTATGTGTATAATAGGGTTATGTGCTTGGAATGATTATAAAGATGATTAAAATAGGTGAACTCTTGCATGATAAAGAAGTGCTAAGATATTTATGAATGATTGTTAGTATAGGGTGGTTAATGTTTAGAATAAATGTGTACATGATCCTTGTTGACTTAGTAGCATGATATGTATTGTCATTGAACCGATGATTGTATGTTTATGTTGTAAATGTGTTTAGGTGAATGATTTGGCTTGAATGATGGTATACAAAATCACAAATATCGAGTGTATGTTGATGATGATTATATGACTAGATTTAGGGTTGGGTATATGCAAACAAAGGATGAGTATATGATGAATGTGTAATGAAGGTGCTTGATGAACAACATGAATGCCATGAAAATATTTGAAATATGCTTTGTTTGATCTATTTTGAATTACAATTAGACAATAAAACATGTTAGTGCAATATGGTTGGTTAGTACAAAATTACATGAAAACAGAATTGTATTGGTTAGTACATTCGCCAGGTTCTAGAAGATTTCTGTGCACGTAATCATGGTTGCGAGTCGGAACCCTTGGTTGCGACTCGAGACCAAAGCATGATGAACTGAAACGGGCTTGAGACTCCTGAGATTGCGACTCGCAAGCAGCACACTCGAGACCAAAACGTGATTCTTCGAGACCACCTGGTTGCGACTCGAGACCGCCCGGTTGTGACTCGAGACTAAACCATGACAAGTCGAAACCTCCAGTTGCGACTCGAGACCAGACCACGACAAGTCGAAACATCCGGTTGCGACTCGAAACTGTGTGTTCGCGAGTCGAGACCTCCTGGTCTCGACTGGGCTGCTTGTCTCCGTTATTGGGCCAAGGACGTGTGGGCTGCGCATACCGTTAACTGTTAGTGCGATCTGATAGGCCCAATAACACTTATGATTTGTGTGACAGTTGTTGATGCTCACTGTTTAACTGCTATGTATCAGATTAGGCCCGATAAACTTGCTGGATGACTATGTGTTGTGTATGCTAAGTGTTAGTTATGTGTAGATTATACGTGAATACTTGTACCCCAACTTGACCTGTACTGGTGACCATGCTAGGACGTGGTGACCAACGTGATTGACCAAGTAAATAATCTACCGAGCAACCCAAGGTGAGTTCACACACTAAAAGCATGCGTCCCAGGGAGGGACACGAACCAACAAAATAATGTTTTCAAACTAGTAATTTCCGGGGGAATATGCAAACGGTACTCTTGTACTACTACATCCGGGGGAGATACGTTTGGGTATTATTTATAAATCACAACTAGCAACACTAAACGAATCTCTATCACATTAAGTCCCTGCTTATAGTACCGATTAATCGCCGGGGGCGAACGGGTTATTAGTTGATAGCGCTATTAGGTTTGACAACCTCACACCGTGACCGGGGGAGATCGGGCGTGAACTATAGACCTTGCATCTCGGTCAATGACGATAGACATTGACCTGGGGCACCAAATCTTCTCGTCAACAGTTTCGGTAATTCAAGTTTAGTAGCTTTCATATGGGGTAGCTCCCCATGACGTGATTATAAATGCTTTACCTAAACAACCTACATTTTCTTTTGAAAAGCTAAAACTGGACATCTCGTGAACTCGCCAACATTTCTGTTGACACCCTACTGCATGCTTTGCAGGTAACCAGTGAATCAGGAGCTTGCAGCTTGGGGATACGTAGTGGTCGTCTTAACCCGTGTGTTGGGTTTCAAATAATCTTGAACAATGAACTTTGTTTTGAAACTGTTTGGTTTATGCTTCCGCTGTTTGTTTAAACTACCATTTGAACTTAAACTTTTAGAACTTTAAAATATGATGTTTACTAACTACTGTGGTTGGTGAATACTTTTACTACAAATCAATGCTCAGTATAATTGGTGGCTGGATCCTGGTCAGTCACGCCTCCAAGCGGTAGTGCTCCGCAAGCGGATTTTGGGGGTGTGACAACAGAGGAACCCAAATCCTTTTCTCAAAACATAACGTTCCTTCGTCGTTTGGCACCAAAAGCTTCTCCATCCCACGGAGATATTCTTCTTCAAGATTTCTTTCCTTAAGAGCTTCTTTCTGCGCGGCACGAATGCGCAAGGAAAGATCGGTTTGGATAATCATTTCTAAAGCCCTAACCCTTATGGGCTTGATCCTCTCTTTTCGACTTAGGGCGTCGGCAACTACATTCGCCTTCCCTGGATGATACTTTATCTCGCAATCGTAATCATTCAACAACTC
Source organism: Helianthus tuberosus (assembly GCA_030545235.1). Lineage (NCBI taxonomy): Eukaryota > Viridiplantae > Streptophyta > Magnoliopsida > Asterales > Asteraceae > Helianthus > Helianthus tuberosus. The sequence goes on from JARYGA010021469.1 coordinate 26,746, forward strand.
AACCCATCGTCTTTGTCTCATATTCAACTCCTTCTGGTTGAATATGTGTTGTAGGCTCTTATGATCTGTAAAAATTGTACACTTCGTACCATATAGGTGGTGTCTCCAGATCTTTAAAGCAAATATCACTGCGCCTAGCTCCAAATCGTGCGTGGTATAGTTCTTCTCATGTACCTTCAACTGACTGATGCGTAAGCAATAACCTTCTGGCGTTGCATCAACACGCAACCCAATCCTTGACGCGAGGCGTCACAGTATACCACGAAATCGTCAGTACCTTCCGGTAGTGCTAGGATTGGCGCATTGCAGAGCTTATCCTTCAACAAGTGAAACGCTTCTTCCTGCTTGATTCCCCAATCAAACTTCTTATCTTTCTGGGTGAGGAGCGTCAATGGTTGAGCGATCTTCGAAAAATCCTCAATGAACCTTCGATAGTAGCCAGCCAAACCTAAGAATTGTCGAATCTCGGTTGGCGTCTTTGGCGTTTCCTAATTCTTGATCTCTTCGATCGTGGTTGGATCCACATGGATTCCATCTCCATTTACCACATGACCAAGAAATTGGACTTCACGTAGCCAAAATTCGCACTTAGAGAATTTGGCATACAGCTGTTCTTTCTTTAGCAGCTCCAAAATAGCTCTTAGATGCTGTTCGTGCTCAGCCTTTGTCCTTGAATAAATCAAGATGTCGTCGATAAACACAATCACGAACTTGTCCAAGTACGGCTTGCAAACTCTATTCATCAAGTCCATAAAGACTGCAGGTGCGTTTGTCAACCCAAACGGCATAACAAGGAACTCATAGTGTCCATAACGAGTTCTGAAGGCTGTCTTCGGGATACTCTCCTCTTGTATCCTTAACTGATGGTATCCAAATCGCAAATCGATCTTTGAGTAAAAGCTTGAACCTTGCAGTTGATCAAACAGATCATCAATTCTTGGCAGAGGATATCTATTCTTGATCGTCAGCTTGTTCAGCTCCCGGTAGTCGATGCACATTCGAAAACTACCGTCCTTCTTTTTGATAAACAGGACCAGAGGAGACAGGGATTTCTTCGATCTTCGGTTCTGCAGCTTTCTTGTCTACAATGTGTGCCAGGAAGGCAGCACATCCCTTCTGTAAACACTTTCGCGCTTTCAGGCAGCTGATAATTCTTAAAGGCGTATCACGCTTTTCACCATGAACCACAATCGTTTCTCCATCTTCGGTTGGGATGCGAATGATCTTCTCGTGGCAGACAATTTCTGCCTTGTTACTTGATAACCAATCCATTCCTACTACCACGTCAAAGCTCCCCAGCTGGACTGGTAGTAGATCCAAAGTAAACTCACGTTCTCCCAACTCGATTGCACAACCTCTGATCACTTCATTGGCTTCTACTAACTTCCCATTAGCCAATTCGATTGAGTAGGGAATATCTAACTTACTAGCGGCTAAACCAAGCATATTCTTAAATTCTAACGATACGAAGCTATAGTCGGCACCAGTATCAAATAAAACGGATGCATAGCGTTGGTTTATAGGGAACGTACCAGTAACGACATTGGGGTCCTGGCGCGCTTCCCTCGCTTCGATATGGAACACTCTTCCACGGGCTTGGTTCAACTCTGGGCAGTTCCTCTTAAAGTGCCCGATATCATCACAGTTAAAGCATCCAGGTCTTTGCCCGTTTCCACCTCCATTTCCAGCTTGGTTATTCCTTTGGTTATGATTCACAGCGCCTGCTTGATTCGCATTGTTGCCTCGATTCCCATTACCTCCGCTGTTTCCTTGTGGGCGATTTCCATTTCCACCCCGGTTATTGTTTCTGTTTCCAAATCCTCCTTGGCCTCCCTGGCCAACAGTGGCCCAACACGAATCCTTCAAGTGGCCAGGTTTCCCACACGCTTCACACACCTTCAAACTACATCGGCCAGAATGGTGACGCTGGCAGGTGTTGCACTTGGGCTGGGTGCCCATATATCCTTTTCCTTTCTTTCCACCACCAGCTGTAACCTGAGCTGGCGCGTTTGGCTCTCCTTTCTTAACAACACCACTAGTGCCTTGTTTGAAGTTCGAGAACTTTCTTTTGTTACCTCCGGATGACTCGACGTGAGTCTCTTTCTTCTTTGTCTCGATCTCATCGAACTTGTTCAGGCGGATAGCCTCCTCAGTGAGAGCCACGCTCAAATCGATTGCCTCAGTAATTGTTGCAGGCTTGGAGGAGGTCACCATGCTTATGATTTGAGGAGCTAATCCCCAAATGAAGCGTTCAATCCTCTTGAATTCTGGAGTGACCATATAGGGTACCACATGCGACAGGTCGTGAAACCTCTGAACATATTCCGCGATCTTCGGACCTTCCATCTTCAAATGCCAGAACTCAGTTTCCAATCTTTGGATTTCAGCGCGAGAACAATACTTTTTGCGCATTAGTTCCTTCAGTTCGGTCCATGTTAGTGCGTAGGCAGCAGCTTCACCAAGTGTCTGCACTTGCAAATTCCACCAAGATAGGGCTCCATCCAAAAATAGCCCAGAAATGTAGGTGACTTGCTGGTCTGGTGCACATTTGCTCATGCGGAGAACAGATTCAGTCTTCTCGGCCCAACGAACAAAAGCGACAGCACCTCCAGTGCCATCAAAGTTGACAGGCCTGCAGTCTAGAAACTGCTTGTAGGTGCACCCTGCACATACGTTACAACATATGAATGGCATTAGCATCCTTGCTAGAGATATCCAATTAGATCATGGTATGTCTTAATGACTGAGTATTACCATGAGGTGGATTGTTGTTGCCATTGTTGTTTGAGCTGCTTCCGCTGGGTCCTCCTTGCGAGGCGGCGTATTGCGCGATGGCAGCAGCGATGACTTGTTGGAGTTCTGCCTCATTGGTAGGCATCGGCGTTTGACGTCTCGGCGGCATCTTCTAAAAGATGGGTTCACGTCGGTCAGACCATAATAAAGCATACGTATATAATGATAGTAATAGTACATAACATCTCATGTTATAATCATATCAATCACACAACATCCCATGTCATAAAACATAAATAATCAATCAGAACATCACATATGATGAGAATACTGCGATTGCCATATATCGAGACCACATAGTAAGTGTACAGGTACATAATAGTGTCATACATCATCCACGACTAAGGGCTACATCACCCTAGTCCAAAAGAATATCAAATCAGTGTCAATACATCCATATACATGTCACAAAAGTCAGAATCAAAATGTAGTCTCCAAAAATGCTGTGCAGTCAAAACAATCGGCGTCTTCTCACCAGCGTCCACCCGTACGGTACTGAAGGGCTCTACACTGATGGCGGTGGAGGAGGGGGAAAATGGGTGTAGAACAAACGACGCAAATGGAGCCAGTCCTCCTCCATGGCTCTCTGGGTACGCAACCAAGAAGCAACCTGCTGCTCAAGTGCCAAAAGGCGTGCAGCATAGTCAGGTAACAATGGTCGAGGGTGCTGCGAAGAAGCAGGGTGGGTCTGACCCTGACACTGGCACGGCGGTGGCTGAGCTCTCTCAAGCTCCTGAATACGCCGTGTGAGTGCCTCCTGCTGGACAACAAACGACATCAGAACGTCCTCAATAGAATACCCCATATGGAAAGGATGGTAGGGGTCGGTCAGTGGCATAACCGATGGTGACGTCCAGAGAAACGGCTCGCTGGCTGGATCAAAAGGTGGCACAAAGAATGGAGATGCAGGGGGAATAGCAGATGAAGACCGTGGCATAACTGGAATAGATGTCGGCATATGTCCAAAAGGATGAGCCGAGGAACCCTCTCCTGGTCGTGCTGGAGGTGTGTACTGTGCAAATGAAAAAGAGAAATCAACGTGACGTGCATCAGTGGTATGAGGAGGAATAGGTGGAAGCTCATCATCCGCAGGAATCCACCCATGCTGGGCGTGCTCATCTTGTGGGTCAATCTGTGCTTCAAAAAGTGCTCGATCAAACTGTACAGGCATAGGGTCAAGGTGGGGTGCAACAAGAGGGTCAGCAGGTATATCAGCGATAAGTGGGGGATCAACATGATCAGCAGCAATAACATGGTCACCCTCCAGTAGTGGTGCATCAGCAGGGTGATCATCAATGGGTAGGTCAGCAATCACAGGATCAATGGGCATGCCAGCATGAACAGGGTCATGCTTAAACACTGGGTCAGGAGCAGCTACTGGCTCAAGGGCCATGGCAGGCTCGGGATCAACGAACTCCATATCAAAATCTACATGATCAGCGAATGCAGGGTCAACTGGGTCTACTGGGTCAACCATAGGCTGATCCAAGTGGATGAACTCTATCTCCTGGTCCGGGTCAAATCCAGGGGGAAAAACAGGGTCTGAATCCTCATCTAGGTCGTGATCGAAAGCAAATCTAGGAGGAGAGACAGCAGATGATGTCCTGTCAGGATCTGAACCGTGTGAATAGTGCTGTGCGCTCCGAGTGTGTGACGGTGCGGAGGCCATAGACTCGAAGGAGTCTGGAGCGGGTGAGTGTGCAGGTGACTCCTCAGCTGGAGCATCTGCGAGTAACAAAAGACCACCGTCAGCTCGAAGGGCCTCGCCCTCAACATCGTCCTCCAGGAGCATATCGTAAGCAGGATAAACGGCCAAAGGTATGGGAGCAGGGATCTCTACGAGTGGTAGGTACCCAGCAAAAGGGCCATCAGCGGGCTCATCGATAGCGTCGGGCAGCGCAAAGGGCTGAAAGTCGTCCTCGTCTGTGCTGGTAACATCTGATGTGTGGACCTCGTGCTCTGAAGACTCTAAGTCGTCTGATACTATGGGTCTAGGGCCTGTGGTGTCCGAATCACCTGTGCCGGGCGAGTCCATGGTGTCTGTAACACAACCACAAATATGTACAAATAATCAATCATACAATCAGATAAGCACATTAGTCACCAAGTAAGCAATCAAATAATTCTCCTAGTCCCACTAGCCTCCCAGCCTCTCAGACTGCTCTTCCTAGTCCCACTAGCCAAATTCTCCCAGCCTCCTAGTCCCACTAGCCTATTCTCCCAGCCTTTCAGACTGCTCTTCCTAGTCTCACTAGCCAACTACCTCGGTCTCCTAGACCGAGCCTCGGTCTTCCAGACCGAGCCTCAGCCTCCCAGACTGAGCCTATAAATAATAAATAAATGTGCTCAACATTTGTTTGTAAAAAGTTTTGGATCTGGACTTAAGTGGTATGCAGTAAAAAATGTTTTCGTGAGAGCCCTAGTGATCATAGTCTAGACTCGAGAAGGAATCCTAGTTCGCTATGATCAGAGCTCTGATACCAAGCTGTCACACCCTGGCTTTGCGGAAGCGTGGTTATTTTGGTGTGACTTCTTAATACCATAGCTTAATCATAACAAGCTATATAAAATAAAAACCATGCAAGATCATCCATTAAAATAAGTTTTAAAACCAAAGTAACATAACATTGTCTTGGAACTACACCAACATAACGTAAAGCATTGTTTTGAAAGGCATAAACATCAACATGAATAAAACGCAGTTTAAGGACTGTGACTCGTCCAGGTAAAAGTCACATCCCCTAAACCTGGATGACCTCGGAACCCATATGCAGCGGGAAAACATAACATACCGCGCCAGATCTTTAATTCCCTGAAATACATGTAAGTTTGGAAAAATCAACAATAATGTTGAGCGAGTTCATGTGTAAGTGAGTAAATAAACCTTTGTATGTATAAAAATCCTGGTATGTAGCAAATAAGGAAAAAAGAGATCACCAATGGTTTGCAAGGCCATTGATATGTGTGAAGTGCAAGTAGGGAGACTCAAACCTAGCGGATTTATGCGTCGGGCACAAAGTCACCCCGAGGTCCGTTCTGTTTGGGCCTGGGGCTGGGGCTGGGCTCGCTACACCCAGATAGATCTACCGCTCCTGTCCCTCGGTCCTACCTTGAGGATTAATGGCCTCAAGTTTCCGCCTACCCACTCACATGATCTGAATAATAACCCTCCTTACGCTAACCATACCATGTAAGAATTATTCGTAATCGTAGTAACATGTATTTCACCCCCGCAGTTTAGAAAACTGAAAACAGTTAGAGAAAAGGGGGACATGAACTCACAGTGGTGCGTCTCTACCAAGTATATCTCCTGATCAAGCAGCTGTGCGACGACCTACACGTACTAAATCTATTAGACGGACGGCCGTGCCTTAGCTTAAGGTTTAAGTTTTTAGGAAATAGTTAGACAACTATTTCGTGTTTATATTTTTGTAAATACTTGGTAATTATTCTCCTTCCCAAGGATGGGGGATTTAATACATGCGTGTTCGTAAAATTCGAAATATATTATTAAGTCTCACTTAAAATATATTTTAATTATAACTCCAAAATATAAATATTTTCCCAAAGATATTATATTTTAATACATATGATTTTCCCAAAATAATACCTTGACAAAAATACGCGCTCATAAATATTTTCTTAAAATGCGTAAGTTATGTTTTAAAGATCGGGTGGTAATAACTATACCGTTGTAACTTAAATATTTATCGTGAAGGCGTTCGGATTATTTTAGAATCGTTAACATTTGGTAATATTATTTTTACCCTAAAAATAATATTTGTATAGTTCACAAAATAATCATAGAAATTCACAAGTGTTGTTATGAAAAACATATATTCTAAATATATATATTTCAGGTTTTATTTTGTGAAAATCCCACCTCCGACACTTAGAAATTTTGTAAATAGAATCATGGCAAAATTTACGTCTTTGAAAACAAGTTAAAAATGTATTTCTAACACTCGTGGTGAAAATATTTTCAAGGGTTAGGTTTTTGGAAAAATTTCGCCAGAGTTTCCCCTGTAACTGGAGGTGGCCACGCTTTCAAGCGTATCATTTTCTTTTAAGATTCAAATCAACAATTTTCTCATTCAACCAAAACAATATCCAAAGCATCAACTAGTCAAAATATATATAAATCGCAAAAATTACATGAACTTGAAGTTTATCCAAAAAAATGAAGTAAATCCCATTACTTTTAGTGGATCTTTTGTATAAATCAATCCGGTTTCGTAAAAGTCTCGTTTTTAACGAAATTCCATCTTTTACAACTTCTTGTAAAATTTGACAAAACTAGTTCTTTGTCGAAATTTAGTGTTACACAAGTGTCTACACACTTGTGTGTTTAAAAATCATTCTTGTTCGTGTAAGATCCGGTTTTAGAAAATATGATTTCTTTGACACTTGGTCCTTTGAAAATACCGTTTGTAGATCCGTAGATCTACTAGTTTAAAACACTATTTCGTAAGAAAAAATCGATTTTACACAAGTTCATGTTTAGTGTGTGGTAGAGTTTCATCATTTAACCCTTTTCATTATTAACATCTTCTATGTCATGTTTCATGAACATGACTAATCCGGGTTAGATGATGATCCGAGCTACCACAACATAGATCGACACTAAATAATCACCACAAAACAAGTCTTACAAGTTTTACACAACTCTTATGCTTTTAACCAACATGTTCATCATTTATGTAAACTTTTAGTATGCGTTCTTGTAAGTTCATAAATTTTAACCGACAAAGCTTATTTTAACCACTTTAGAATAGATCAAGAGGGCGTTTATAGTCACTTACTACTAGCTCGAGGCTAGGGAAGAAACTAGTCGAAGATTGGGTGGATAAAAGCAATGAGGTGAGGTCCTTCGCGTTCCGAATGCACCAAGCCTCCTCGTATGTGATCCTCAACACTTGTACACACTTGGAATGAGATGATCAAGATCGGAAGATGGATGGATGATATAGGGGATGTTCGGCCGAGAGCTTATAGAGAGGAGAGGGAGAGTTTTGTTGTGAGAATGTTATGTTGTGCTATATGTTGATCTTATAGACAATTTTCATGGTCATTAACCAAGAGATTATGTGTAGCCTAGATATTAGGCATGTGTGATTAATTTAATCACAAAAAGTACAAGGGTATCCCCCAAGGGGACGAGTTCGGTTGGGGGGGGGGGGGGTTACCCGGTTGGTTTTCAACTAAACGTTAGGTATTAGTTAAGTTAAGTGAAGGTTAACTCGGTTACTGATGTGTTATGCGTTATAGCGGGTGTTAGGGTATTCGGGGACCCTAACTGGCTCAGAAAAGATAAACAATGTTATTGGCAATATTTTTATGTTCCGGGTATAATCCGGTTGTTCGGTTGGATAGTGATCCGTTAAAGTGCTTAACAAAGCTTTAAAGTGTCATTATTTTTATTTTTAGTGACACAACTTATTCCCGACACTTTGGAAAGTGTCTAGTAATGTTTTTCTCATGTTTTGGCACTTTATTAGTTAGCTAGATGCTGAATTTTAATTAAAGTGCTGAATTTTGTACTTAAAGTACGTTTTAGGCACATCCGGTCACTGCAATCTCATTCCTAGTGACGCAGTTCTACAACCCTTATATCCCTACACTCACCACTAGTGTAGCAAACTATCTCAGGCTCTTATAGGCCTTAGAGGCAGTACCTGCCTGGTGCTAGTTATGACAGCACGTTTAATAGGTTATCCGTTCATTGTGCTACTGTGCTTTTGGTGCATCAAGGTTGTCACAAAGGTGCTGTAAGCAAAACATGGAGTGACAACAAGTAAAGTATGATGCAAGTAAGTACATGTATCAGCATTCAATTAGCAGTTTATCCACAAGTTCAAGTAAGCACAGTAATTAAGCAGTAATTAATTATTAATTAAGTCGTACGGATACCTGGTTTAGTAAGGGTTGTCACATCAATCCTCTTGAATTCCGGGTCGACTAAGTAGGGAACAACCCTAGACAAGTTGTGAAAGCATTGGACGTACTCTGTAATCTTCAGCCCGTCCATTTTCAAATTCCAGAACTCAGTCTCAAGCTTTCTGGATTTCGGCCCTGGCGTAGTATTTCTTCCGCATCAATTCCTTGAGCTCGTCCCAGCTCAGTGCATAAGCAGTAGCTTCACCAAGGGTCTGAACCTATAGTTTCCACCAGGAGAGTGCGCCATCCAAACACAACCCTGAGATATAGGTAACTCTCTGCTCGGGCGAACATTTACTCATTCTCAGAACGGAGTCAATCTTTTCTTCCCAATGAACAAAAGCAACGACACCTCCCGTGCCATCAAAATTCAATGGCTTGCAGTCCAGGAACTGTTTATAAGTGCAACCAGTTGGAGGGTTATTTCCGAAAGTGCCACCGCTGTGTTCAGAGCGGAGGGCTTCATGCTGCGCTATAGCTTGGGAAATGCGCTCATTGAGTTCGGCCTTAGTTCTTGGTAACGTAATGGTGTCTATGTCACGTCTGGGCGGCATTTTCTTCTGGCAAAAAGGTATGGGGTAGGTTAGACAACATTCAATAATTGTCTATGAGGTATATATCACCACAAGCAAACATGTAATCACCTAACATCACATGCATATATAATCAACAATGTATAAGTAAGAAAACAACCACTGAGCTTTCATATATGCTTGACAACTTGACTTATTGTTTTTATCAAAGGAAAACAAAATGAACTCGAGGTTACATCACCTCGGTCATACAAGTTCCATAATATGAAAGTAGTAGTTATTTTCCTTCTACTTTGGTTTTCTTAGGTCTTTAGTTTCACAAAGACGGGTATACTTCCCAAGAGATGGGGGTTGTGCATCTTTACCACATATAGGAGTGATAGAGAGTGTAAAGTTACAGAATCTTTCCTGGGTGCTAACCATCTTCTCTTGCTTATATATCGGTTCCCAAACAACTCGTATATAGGTAGAAATGTTAGGCACGAAGTAGGCAAAGATAGATTTCCTACTTGTAGAGTGTTATAACATCTATCTCGGTATCGTTCCATTAGATGGAGCTTTGAACACTTAGAAATTTTTGGATAGGTGGTGATCATTAGCTTGACCCGCAGAGTCCACCAAAATTCCATTCACTACAAGTTGTTATTACGTGGGCCCCTGTAATAATAAATTGTCTTGCATGGTCACCCCAATTTTCCATCGTTCAAAGCAGATGATCAACCAAAGAGGGGACACTACTGTCCTTATACCTCCGACATGGAAAGGACCATTGTGGTGGTCCACACCCTAACATCCGTTATCGTTACGCGTGAATGGGCATGATGCTTAGACGTAATAGGAATAAGAAGAATTCCTAGTAGTTGGAGGGGCACCTTCAAGATGAGTACCTCAACTTCCTTGACTGGACGAGAGTGTCGTCAATCTTGTTTCATAAAAGACACAGGGACCTCGTCCTACTGATAAGGTTGTTATCCAAGGTTGCCTCCTCCGCCTCGCCGACACTACCGTAGTCAAGCACCTTCACATTCGAGAGGGAAGAACAACCATCTTCTACGAAAACCTGCTCAGGATCTCGTTTGGTAATCACTCCAGCCATGAGCTTCGCAATAAACGCAAGGTCGATAGTCTCATCGTGCGAGTCAAGAATAATAATAGGATTCGGAGTCGAAGGTATCTCGTTCACGTCAATAATTATTTCGTACACTTATACGCATATATATTAATGAATAAATATGTTACTTAGTATAACAGGCAAATAGATGCATCATGTTACATATAACTCTCGTTTGTCCTTTCGGAGGGGGGGGTCATTTTGTCTTTGGCAAGTCTATCTCACGTAGACTATACCTCAATTGGCACTTTAATTTGGGGTATTCTCCTCCCTACTAATGTCCTTGCCTTGTCTTTTCTTTGAAAAATGTTTGACTCATGGATCTTGGTGCTTTCGTAAATGCAATGAAAAACCATTTTTGTAAAAATGTTTTCGTGTGAGAGTCCTAGTGAATGTAGTCTAGACTCGAGAAGGAATCCTAGTTCACTACAATCGAAGCTTTGATACCAAACTGTCACACCCTGACTTTAGCAGAAGCGTATGCGTGTGACTTGATCGGTTCTCATTGCATTCGATTATAATAAACAACTATATGATCAAAATGATGTTCATCCATTCATAAAGTTTAAAATATTACAAACACCAGTCATTTAAGTTTCAAACAACACAACCTCTGATTAAGTTACAAACCAACAAAAGTGGATGACATCTAAACTTGAAATTTACATCCCGAAACAACACCAGCGCCCCAGATCCAACTTGTTTCCTGAAATACATGTAATTTGGGAAAACATCAACAAAAGTTGAGCGAGTTCATGCGTTTTGTATGAGTACTGATAAACTTGTAAACATTTGAGAGACTCCTTTCAAAACAGGTATGAAAAGCGTCTATGAACAGATCAATTAATGTTTTGCAAGGACATTAATGTATGTGGAGGCATAGGGAGTACTCAACCTGAGTAGATAATAATCGGTGTCAAATCCCCTTGACTGTGTCGAATCCCCCTCGACTGTGTCAAATCTCCTTGACTGTGTCAAATCTCCTTGAGTGTATCAAATCACCTTGACTGTGTCAAATCACCTTGACCGTTGCCGAATCACCTCGATTGGGACACAAAAGCACTCTAAGTGGTCACACAAGGACCATGAGTGGGGCTCGGCCGTACCCGTTAGATCTAACCTTTGTCCATGTTTCTTATGAGAGTTATTGGCATTTCAGTTTCAGCATATGCTCACATGATCTAATAGTTCATTTCATAGCCAAATCATACCATGGAAACATATGTAACATGTATTTCACCCCCGAGAGTTATAAATCCGAAAACAGTTAAGAGAAAAAGGGTACATGAACTCACAAGTTTGCGTCCTGCTATCTCGTATGCTCAAAGGTCCTTCTATGAGTCGTACAACTACCTACACACGTGCCATGTTTTATTAGACGTTTAGGTCGTGTAACGACTCTTTGTCTTTTCTGTTATGACTTAGTATCTTTGAGTGACGTTTTTGATGTAATAAATATTATTCCAAAGTATATAATTATTGGTTAAAATAATAAAATTTTAACTTAAATTATATTTATCAATTATTGGAATATTCGTTAAAACAATATATTTTAACTTATTTTGACTTGTAAACCTTCCATGAATATTTTCCCCAAGGATGAGTATATTTATACTTATATTTTTAGACTTGTGTATTTTGCCAAGTATCGGTGGCGTATTCTGGTGTGTATTTATACGTACAAGTATACGTATTTTTATTGTACTTATTAAGTATTCTTATACTTAATTTTTGTGTTTAAATTTTCCGGAATATTATTTTTAACTAATAAAAATCACCAATTTGTATTCTTAAAATATATATATTTTAAGAAAACTTTTATAAAAAACTCTCTACAATTCTTTCTTGGTAAAAATAATTGTATTTTCATATAAACCTCAAAAACAATATAATTTCAGGAATGACTTGGAAAATATTCATAATTCCATTTTTCACCCAAAAAAATATATTTTTGGTTTGTTTAAGAAAATATTTATTTTCTTCAAAATAATATATCTTCTAATAATTTAAGAAAATATATATATATTTTCTCTACTAAAAAATAATGTATTTTCTACTTGACAAAAAATATGATATATTTTTGTAACACTTGTAAAAATTACAATTTCCGTTTCTTTGGTTTGCAAAATACCGTTTAACTTATTTGTCAAAATATATGAACTTAATTCCGGAATATATATATATATATATATATATATATATATATGTAATCCATATTCCTTGTTCGGTTTGTCCAATATTTGGGTATAAATTATATATTTGTTTTCTTGGGATTTTGGTAATATTTTGTATCATAATTCTTGGTATTTTGGTAAGTTATATTATTTTCAAGTCCTAAAATAATATAACTAATACAAATAATTTACAAGTAATCACACAAATTGTGACATCTAAATATATATATTTTCCTAAACACATACTTAGTCACTTTTATTTATCCAAAAAAAGCCTCCAACATTTTAATTTTTTTGTAACAAAATTTATGGCAAATTTTATATGAAAGATCATGGTTAAATACTTAAATTTACTTATAAACACTTGTTTAAAAATATTTTTCTAAGTGTTTAAATTCTATAAAAATTTTGCCATAGTTTCCCCTTAAAAGTGGAGGTTTCCATGCTTACAAAGCATATCATTTTCTTTTAAAATCATCACCAATCAACAACAATTCAATCAACACTTACCATGAGCCAAAATCATGCAATTTACACTACATCATGAACTTGAAGTTTTTGTAAAAACTTGTAGTAACTTACTATGTTATTTAGTAGGTTTAGTTACCCTTAAAAGTGTGGTTATTTGTTTGTAAATCACATTCTTGCAAAATCTAGTCCTTTACAACTTACAAGATGATTTTTCTAAAAATACTTCTTTTGTATTTTTCTTGTTACAAACATGTTTCTAGTCTTGATTTAACACTAAAAATATGATTAGTTTCCTTAGAAATCATGACTTTGTAAATCTTGTAAATAAACTTGGTTTGTTGAGAAAATTAGTTTTGTAATCACCTATTACAAGACCTTTAACATGTATCATACTTCATCATACACAGAATCATCTTCATTTTCAAGTTCATGAGAAACATAAAGGATGATCATCTTGTTTTTCACAAGATTCATCCTCTCACTTGCTAGACCATGTGTTTAATCACAATCTAGCAAGCTTCTTATGATGTTTAACATCATAAACATAAGAAATCAACATTCAAGTAAACTACATACACTTAAAACAACTTGCTCTTCATGTTATTTAGCTTTATGTTTATGTTCACCTTCATGTTTCTTTATGATCTTCAAGATTAACAAGTTACATGACACTTTAACCACTAAAATTAGAAGTGAAAACATGGTTAAAGGGGCTTACTACTAGCACTGTGGCTAGGGAAGAACAAGTATGAAGATGATGAAGATTTGGAGTGGTTAATAGCTCTTTGTGAAGGTCCTTCCAATTCCGTTGCTTCCCACCTTCTTAGATAGCCTTGAGACACCTTAGAATACTTGGAAGGTTGCTAGAAAAATTGATAGTGAGTTTAGGGGTGTTGGCCGTAGCTTATTGAGAGAGGGAGAGAAGTTTATGGAGCTTGAACAATGGTGAAATGAGAAGTGTAAGACTTATGGTCCTTTTAACAAGATCTTCCAACATCTTATGACACAAGGTGTGTTTTGTTCAAAATTCATCCAACATTATCTAATATAATATTAGAAAGAAATCCCCTTTGTGGGCCCTTTGTCTAACCTGTTATGAGGGGGGGGGGGGGGTCTAGTTGTGTGGTATTGTTAAGTTAAAGAGTTTGGTTAGATTGTAAGGTAGTTAGTTAGGGTTATATGTGTTATGTGTTTATAGGAGGTGTTATGATGTTCTGTGACCACAACTAGCTTCGTAAAACTAAAACAGTGCTTCTAGTGAAAATTTGGTGTTTCGGGTAGTGTCCGGTTGTTCAGTTGGTTACCGGTTCGTTAAAGTGCTAAATTACGCAGTTTAGTGTGCTTTATGTAGGCTTTTATAACAGTTTTAATTCCCGACACTTAGGAAGGTATTCTGGACCATTAATCTATAATTCTGCATTATATCTTGTTGTTAAAAAGCTGAAAATTGCTGAATTTTGGTGTTTTCTGCAGAATTCTGCAGTTTTAGTGTGTTTCCGGCACCTTCCGTACCTAAATCATCACTAGGAAGGCAGTTTTGTAATCCCTACTTTTCTACACACTATTCTAGTGTAACACTTGGTTCTGGGGCTCATTCAGTGTCTTAGCATCATGTCTATCTGAGTACTGAACTCCCGTCAGTACTTCTAGTTTGTCTGATAACTGTCCTAACTTTGTTATGTGCACTTATTGAACCATATTATGTTGCATGTAATATTGATGAACAATCTTGCAACATGAAATGCCTTTGTATGCATATGACAGTAATCAGAAATTCATTCGTATTGTTAATTCAATCATGCACAATCATTAAAGCACATATTACTGTTTATTATTGTAAGGAATACATGGACAAGTGCCAGTTGTCACATCATATCTTCCACACAGTTCCTTCCAATTATTCTAACTTTGGCATACTAAGTGTGTACCCCGCTTTCTTAACAGTTCCTCACTTTTCTTTCCTTTCTACTACCCATTTTTCGATATGCGAGTCGACTCTTACCATTTTTCCATCATGACATTTCAAGACATCTAATAACCGTACTTTACAATAAACAAGAATTTAGAGCCGCTGTTATTTCCTTTATTGATAAGAAGATTATAATTCATTTACTAGCATTATGAGTCATTTACTTCTGCCTTCCAAGTTATTAACCATATTTGTTCCTTCACTATGCCGTTAGAAACAATAATGCTCACTATGAGCCTACTACTTCATTCATCTATTATTAATATAATCATTCTTCCTAGTCACCCCCTCTTGTGACGTAAAAACTTTTACAAATAATGTATGTGTGTGTGTATATATATATACATATACATATACTTGCCTCAAACATTTAGTAACTCTATTACTATTAGTTGCTTGTTAATCCATTCCTACAGTATGGACTAATTGCACATTTGTACTTCCTTATTGATTTTAGACATACTTGTTATCATTTTACCATTTCTTACAAAATCTCTATCCTCGACGGTACTTAAATCATCCATCTAGGTCTTAGCCCATTATTCATTTTAGTCCTCATAAGCCGATCATCACATGCTTAATACGCAACGTGTTCAGAGCATACTTCTTTCATCATAATCTTAGTACCTCAACATCTTTCTATGTATATATATAATTACTTACACCATCACATGTTACCGCATTTTTCATATGTTTTACTCTTACTCGTATATCCAGTTTAGGTCTACGACGATTAACTATCAACATATCCCTACTCATGTTCCCACAACCAGCGGCAACATATCTCACATACGTTCACATACGTATCACTTATATATATATATATATATGTATGTGTTCTTTTAGTCCTACAATATGCTTGACAAACCAGGCTATCTCTGCCACTTACTTGTTATGTTTATACTTATCTTTAGTTAGGTGGAGAAAAAGCATCTCCTCATTTGCTTTTCATACTTTCCTTCCCACCTAATGACTCTAACTTTCATCCGTCTACAACCCTTTCTTAAGGCTCTATCCATGCTTACCACATAAATATCTTCCTTTAAAATTTTAATTCTACTAACATTTACTTTTTTTTTTTTGACAAAATTTTCATCCTTAGGACCACACTATACTCGAAATTCTATTATCCTTTCATGTTCAATATTTTCTAAGCTTAATCGTAATTATCATTCCTACCTTTCATTACATTCTAGGACTATACCATCCTCTTCCGTAATCATTGCTTTTATTCCTTCCTGCCATGTCATTCGTTATCGTTTGTATTTCCTTCGTCCGTCATCTACATTAAGCATTTTCTACATTCATTACTTCAAATACTTTCCATGTCATCTCAAGTTACATTGATGCATTCATAATTATATTTCAATAACTTTCATTCCACTTGTACATCATCATCAACATCGGTCACGATAGGCCACATCATGCATGCTTTTCGTTCATAGGGGAATAGAATCCCTCATCCTTCTTACTTACTTTCTCGCACCATCCGCTACTCGGAACATATTTTTTTTAACATTTTCTTCGTTTTCATCAGCCATCTACTATATCATTCGAGATCATTATTAAAATTTATTCTTTGGCCATGTTCATTTCATTCTATCATTTTAAATTTTTATACTTTCCTTTCTTTCATGCTAGGTGTTAACGGTCCTTTATGACCACACCACATGTCTCTCATTATAGGGTTGATAAACCCAACTAGAACTTCATTCACAACCTTCCAATCATATATGTTCTTACTTCGAAACATTTCGACATGACCCGGTTGACATTTAGAGGATCCTAATTATCATAGGTTGCATTTTCGGAAACTTAACGAAACTATTGGACTTGCCTTAAGAAATATTCTACCACATAGTTTAGGAAATATGTTAATATGCCTAACATATTTCAATGACTTTCATTCTCTTACTTATTACACATTCATTAATTTATATACTTTTCACTTCGTTATATGTTACTTCATGCCATCATGCTTACGTCTTATTGACCTTTTTCCTTTTTAATTATGGTTATCTTGCTTTTATTTCATAATTCCGGGTGTTAATAGCCACTTAGTGACCATACCGCATTCCTTTCATCATCCTTGGTGTTAACGACTACTTCGTGCCCACACAGCATACCATTCATCATTCTTGGTGTTAACGGTCACTTCGTGACCCCACCGCATACCATTCATCATTCTCGGTGTTAACGGTCACTTCGTGACCACACCGCATACCATTTATCATAGGGCATCATCTTTACCATCATTATTGGTAATATCATTATCATCATCATTTACATTCACTGCGTCCGCCATCTACAATTGCATACTTTTATTAGATACCATATCATTCATTTCTTTGTCATTCATGCATTATTTGCTTTTAATAATTCATTTCTGTAGGTCATAAAACCATACTATCCTTCATTACGAATATTCTAGACATGTTAATCAAAACATACATTCATTCTTACACTTACTTCTTATTCCTTCGTTTCTTTAACTAATAGCCTTCGTGTTAGTCAACATATATTCATGGTTTCATTAACATTTTGGGGCTTTTTTCAAAGTTTGACGAAGGTCCGGAACTGAATTGGAGGCCACATAATAACAAACAAAACAATTCAGCAAACTGAACCGGGAAGGGGCGTCGCCGACGGCACTGGGCCGCGTCACCGACGCACCCCAGATTGTTGCGTCGTTGGAAATTATGCGTAGACAGGAGATTAGGCGTCGCCAACGCCATAGGGGGTCGTCGCCAACGGGTCTTCTGGCCTGCAGACGCTGATTTCTCTTATTTTTACCCACATGCTTCATTCCTGAGCCCCGGTATGACCCAAAAAGGTTCCGTGACGTTCCGAAACCCCCCGTCACATCCCGTAATGTTACAAGCGAGGTTATTCTAGTGAGTTAACTATAATCCCCTTCCCATTTCTAACTATAAGCATAATCAAAATTTACAACTTACTTACTTGCATAGCGCTTCGGAACAAACACACCTCCATACGAGCTTTCGGTTTGAGTTCAAGCATCTTAACTCTAATACTTGAATCCCTCAAACCTCGGCTCTGATACCAACTTGTAACGGCCACTTTTTCACACTCGAAAATAATAATAATGTGACATCCTAATTTTTTAACAAAAATTGGGCATGACCCGTTCGTACTATAAGCAATTGTCTGTTTTTAACAATCATCATTCAAACTAAATTCTACGACATGTTTCAAAAGACATAAAGGTTGTAACCATACAAGATTTCATCACAAGTGTTTTGACCGAACTACCAAAATAAGAATTAAAAATCCTAACTTACTTACGAAATATCCTAGACATAAGTTTAACATTTACATTATGAAAGAGTTTACAAAAGACGACTTTAACCGGAAGCGCATAAAGGGCGATGTAGTGTGGTGTGTTCGATCCGAGCTCGCATCATCATGAGTGGGATTTACCTATCATCCAAAACACCAATACATTTATTAGTTCGATTTGACAAACAAAATTCAAGACTTTCATTTTCTTGTCATTATTCGACCCATTTACAAAATTCATCATTTTGTCAACATCCTTATTGTAAATCATTCTTTTCATTCTAGCATAAATTTCTTCATGCTCTTCTACATTTCTTTCAGAAACATTCAACATATAAACTTATCAATCCCTACATAATGGATCGATACCTACGCCATATCTTTAACACTCTTTCGTCAATTCGACCCGTTATCAACCATTCCAACATTACACTTTCCAACATTTTGACCCGCTTGAAGCGAGTCATTACATGACCATTGACATTGCATCTCCATTCATCTTTCGATACTTAACTTATCACAATTTTTAACATGAACCACCATACACTTTACACTAAGGCTTTATTTATAAAATTACCATTTGTAAATCTACATAAAAGGTAAATGAAGTTCATATGAACTTACCGTGGTCTTGCGTTCCTTGTGCCTTGGATAGACTTGTTCCTTCTTCTTTCTTTGCTCCTATACATCATAACTATATATACTTAGCTTTTATTGTTTTCATATTCTTTACCGTACTTTATGATGTCTACTAATCACATACGTCTTTACCATAAACGTGTTACATCAACTTATCAAATATTCATATAAAACCATAACTAAACCAACTTAGGCATTTCATCGAACACGTTGTGTGTGTGTCGTTAGTTTAGCATAATGTACAAGCATCTTAAGCACAATTTCGATAATTCATTCATTGATTAACATAAACATCCCTAATTTCACAATTTACCATCCTAACTATGAACATATAGTTCTAAATCAATTAGTCATAAAAATTTCATCAACATATTGCTTCAACCATCAACATCATACTAATTAGCCTAAAAGGGTTTCAAAATTCTTTGACCATTTTATGTCATTCAAGTGGGTTTTTACCCCAAGTTCATCAACACAGAGATTCAACCATAATCGACATTCCTAATCGTTCATATCATCTAGCAAACATGTTTAATTCCATACATAATCACAACTTCCACAACCCACTTAATCAAACTTTACCAAAAACATAAAATTAAACTTACTTGATATCAAATTCACTTAGGGGATGAATATTCCTGACTCATGCATTTAGAATTCAGCCCTAAACCTTCTCAATTTGGTCAATTTGCAAGATTTTTGGATGAAGGGTTTCTCTCCTGCCCTTTCTCTCGATCGCACACACATACCCACATTAACCTACCGACCAAAATTTTTATTAAGTGTTTTAATTTCACAATTTTCATTTCCACCCCCTCATTCTTTTAGAACATGCCACTTTCCTCACATTTACATACTAACCTAGTTAACTTTCAAGCATACATAAGATTTAGATTTACTAAAACTTATAGAACTTTATAAATGGTAAAAATTTATATTTACCATTTCTTTTTTGTCAAAATATTGCGATTATAATTTTTATAATATGACATACGAAATTTAGGGTGTTACACTTTTCTATTACAAATACGTGTTACACTTTGCAGTATCTACAAAAACAGATTGGCAAAATCTTCATTCTCGATACCCATACAAAGTGGCAACCACACACAAATATTGTAATAGGTCAGCAAGAGGAAACATTGCGATGTATCTGGCCGGATGCATACAGCGGATTGCTTATGGTTTTTTCAAACCAGAACGCACTTCCTAGGCCCTAACGGGATAAATACGGGAATTGACTACTACTTACACGACAATGGTGTACAGTATACTCATTACTTCATGCATTCCCTAACCAGTAAAATGGGAATGATGAAAGATGTCGACACACCCGCGCTCTAAAGCCAACAGAGTCACACATTAACATACTTGCATATCACCTAGACATGCAAATGGCAAATCCTGGCTTAATGTTATTTACATGCGCCTTAAACGTTGGCTATAAATAATATTAGCTCATCAGCGCTCACATAAAGCCAAGAAGTAAATACCCTTTACTTATATGCTTTGAGTCGCACATACTTGCATATCACCTACACATGCAAATGGCAAACCCTAACTTAATGTTATTTACACGCGCCTTAAACATTGGCCTTAAATAATATTAACTCACCCGCGCTCACACAAAGGCAAGAAGTAAATACCCTTTACTTACATACTTTGAGCCAAACAAAAATTTTATATCCAAAATACTTATGCATCTATCCGGTACGTTAAGGATAACCTTTACATGGTTTTTGAACATTTACATGAAAAAAGGAAAAAAAAGGCACGCATGCCAAACCTATTCTACATTTGCACCACTATTGCCTTCACCCTCTTTCACCGGGTTAAACAGCATGAGTAAACGGTCCACATAATCTTCCACTTAGAGACATGCTTCAATACGATCAAGGGCAGGAATGGAAAGATTGTTGTACGCATCTACCGCAGCACCAAATGCAGCTTCGGTATCCACACCGTGAAACCCGGATCGTTCATTAGTAAATTTGATACTAAAGAATGGGTTCACATCACTAAGGCACTTGTTATAACCAGCCTTGAACCCAGTCTCACACGCACGCTCGTTCATATCAGCAACCGCAGTCGCGTTCTCAAGGGTGTCAAGGATAGTCTCCACAATCTGATCACATGACAACGACAATATTACTAAGGCGAACACAGGAATTAATAGGCACAAGATACTTACATGCCCGATACCATGCTGGTGCATCCACGCATGGTCATCAGTAACCTGGGCTAGGGAGGTGGCCAACCAATCTCTAGCTTCCTCAGCTTTCCTTGCCCGCGTCTCAGCCTCAGTAGCGCAGGAGGTCACTTCCTCAAGGATACTTACTCGACTCTTCAGTTCCGCCTGTTCACAATGAACATAGACAAGTATAATAAGGCAATATGTTACACTTATCAAAACAAGGAAACAACTCATGCATAGTCATAGTTCATACCTGGAGCTCCTCCACAACCTTGTTCAGCTTGGTGCGATCCGCATTCGCATCCGCAAGCTCCTTGGCAGCACCGCATTCGCTTCAGCTACGGTCTTCTCCTTGACCAAAGCAGCATTAGCTGCCTTCAGGTTATTTAGCACCTGGCGACCACGGAAAAGCTTTTCATTCTCTCTAGCACAAGCTTCCTTCCAAAGCTTGCACTCATCAGAAAGTCGTTTGGCAAGAGAACGAACCTGTTCAAGGCTGGTAGATGCGGCCCACCTTTAAGTCTACTTTAGTTTCTCAAAAGTAACTTTCTCCTTCTCCAACTGCTCCTCACCCGCTTGAGCAGTTTTCATCATCTCCTCAGCTTGCGCCCTTAGTCGGATGGTTTCCTCCTCCCTACGAGCTAAGGCATTATAATCCTCCATAATCGCATTCGCGACTATGGAGCCTCCAACAAGCATGGAGGCAAGCTGACTCTGCAAATTTTGGTGACTAAGGCCACGAGCACAAGCAGTCTCAAAAGGGGTCCCCAATCCCCTCAAAACATCCTTACATGCAGAGGGACCGTTCATCACCTCATCCCCTTGTAAAACACCCCAGGGGGGATGGTGGACAGTAAAGCTACGCACTTCAGAATAAGAGCGATAATAATAATCCAATTCAGACTCATCTGCCTGGATTGGAGGTTGGTCTTCAACTCCCTTGCCAGCGGCAGTAGAACCAGATACCTTTTCAAATATAGGGGACTTTAGCTTCTCGCCCCCTTATCCCCTTCACCACACGGGTCGATCAAGTTGTTGGATGAGTCCAACGTATCAAAGATCGTGTCACCCCTGGTCTCCTTTGAAACCTGCTCCGCATGCACAGCTGGAGGAGTACCTTCACTACTCACCACCTCAATAGAAGGGTCTTCTACACCCTTCTTCTGGGCTTCCACGTCCACAACCTTCGGTGGGGAAGACGGTATAGTAGACGCGGAGACAGGTTCCTCCAAGGGTCCTACAAAGCAAGTAATAACTATCAGATTCAGTGCAGACATAGAAGTTGCAAAGTATGGTAATAACTTACCAACAGAGCCCGTAGGCTTATGCTTTGGAACCACGGTCGCCCGAGTCTTTCGGAACTTAGGCGCCTTCTCCCCACCAGCAACCACAGTATCTCCCTTCCGTTTTTTATCAACAGGCTTGGTACCTGCGGCCACGCCACCCACGCCCGAAGAACCACCTGGAACACTGAAGCCCTCAAGAGTACTACCACGTAATCTTTGTATTTACGTAAACGAGGACGAAAGGTACCTGATGCTTCCGGCACCAGAAGAGGAAGGGTGACTGCAACATGCGCTTTTTTCTTGCGCCTTTGCTTATCAACCATCACGTTCCAAGACGGCTTTGGAACACCCATTGCATCAGGGTCTCCAATCGCCCCAAGATTACATGCGGTCCATTACAATCAGTCATCCAGTTAGAAATTGCTAAAGGGCAATGCAGGCAGAATGAGAATATTGTACCTTTTCCTTCTGGCAACACGGCGTTCAGTGCGGCCTCATCAGGGACCCGGAAGTTGCTAACAATGGTTTCATTTCATCCTTCCTCGCCATGGCCGCACTTCACAACCTCAATCTTGCCCTCAAAATCAGAGTAAAACATCCTCCATAGTGGAGCCTCTACTGTCAACCCATCTCTACAAATCCTTAACACAAACAAAATGGAAAACAAACGAGAAGAACGCACAGGCACTTACCTTCGTTTTTATCCCACAACACAGGCCTTTCCTTCCTATCCAGTCTGCCACCCAACATCATCCGAAATATCCACAACTGCCTGTTCTTCAATTTCTTGGAACAAATAACATGCAGATATGAGAACCAAGCTTGTTGCCCCTTTTTGGGGGTACTCAGCTCCTCGGTTTCAATGGGTGCCCCTCACATTTCTAAACTGCAGCTTTGCAGTGACCGCGGCTGCTTTCACATAGAAGAACTTGGTCTTCCACTTAGTGATGCCCTTGGGTGGACTCATAAGCTTGGGAGCACCTTCCCGCACACGGAAAGGAAAGAAAAGAAACTAAGCTGCTCGGTCAACTGGTAGAAACGTCGAAAATCCTCTACCAAGGGCTCCAGATCCTGAGCACGAAATGTATACTCAAAGTTATGAACACGTACCATTCCCAACGGACTCAGTTGGGAAATGTGGATCTTGTAATACTCCAATACTTCCACCATGAAAACGGTCAGTGGACGCCGGAGATTACAAGCATCGAACCAGTCAGCAAACATGCTGACATACCCTGCCGGAGCATCACCGGCTGTATCACCCTCTTGGGGATACATAGCCCCATAAGCAGCAGACATTTGGATAGTCGTCATCAAGTTGTTGAACGATGAGTCAGTCCACCTCAACACTGGCAAGAACTTGCCAGGAGCATTCACTTCCACCTCCTCCTCCGTCGTCGGCGACGACGGCGGATCAGGATTTACTGCGGTAGTAAAAGATGGTTTAGAAGGACTAGCCATTGACAATAGAAAACAACGAACAAGAGTAAGAAACTGTGAAACCCTCACCGGAAAACTCAAAGTTTTGATCGGACAAGAAGAAGAACACTAATTTCTCTCGTCGGAAAAATTTTGAAATTTTGAAAAGTGAGGGGAAACCCTAAAAGGTTTCCCCTTTTATACCCATCGCAATTAATGCGATCACGGTAATCGAACAGACGTGCGCTATCGAAGCCCGTCATAAGTCGCCACATATCAAGCGACGGTTTTTATGATGGTTATCACGCGCGCGTGGCCGCCCACGCGCCTGACAATACCCAACCTTTTACACTCCTGCTATAGTGTATTTATGGTCTTGGGCAGTGCAAACGTCCTTTCATTTCATCACATGGCAGCTAAATCTCACCAACCTCCACCAACCCGCACGTGTGGCATACCACGTATACAATAATCCACAAAACAAAGACAACCTTCATTTAAGCGACATGCGGTTTCTCTAGTATCCCACACCATAACCCATACCGCATGTCGTTTTTTACATTCCCCCTCAAAAAAGGAAAAAAATATATTTACATACTTCGTAAAGGGGGGTATCCAGTGGTGAAGCTTGAGATTTCCGATCGAGGGGTCGAAAACATACATACCCAAAAATTTATATAAAACCGGGGGGTCGAAAACGTATTTACCCAAAAATTTCTATACGAAAACTACATACTCTCCACTACTGAGTGAAAAGTTCGGGGGGTCGGCTGCCCCCTCCCGCCCCCACAAAGCTACGCCATTGGGGATATCCAAGATCTTCATAATTCCACTTCCACACATGGAATATGCGGAGAGTAAAACACACGAGCCCACACAGGTGTGTCAGATACTCAGAACGAGCAATGTTCTTTGGACTACGAAAACCACATCTCAGGAACAGGCAAACCACAATGCCTTAAAGCTTCTTCAAGCTTCAAATCCCTTGTTTCTGGTTCACAACCACAGAGTGGAAAGAAACAGCTTCTCAATAGGGAAAGGATAGGTATGATGAGCGACCGCACATCAGCAACCCTGAATCTTGAACCTTCAAGAGCCACATCAAGTGCAACCCTCTTTTAAAGGGAATCTTCTGTTACAAACCGCAGACACTCATGAGTCGCTGCGGCCGTTCCATGACTATGGAAACGGTAGCTACAGAAGAGCCACGACTAAGTCATCACACAGATGATCAAAGCTACTTCAAGGAAAACTGATCACAAACTTCCTAAAGACGAAAGTGGCTATAGAACAAATGCGGACGAGCTTCACCCAGATTCCTAAGTAACCACAGTGATCTCATTGAGCAACAAGCCAAGCAATGGTGGTAACAAGTCTGCTTATGACTTTGTTTACCTACCAATTGACCGCATAGAATAAGCAATGGTGGGCACAAGCATGCTTATGACCATGTTTATTTGCCCATAGTTCACATGAACTATTCGCATTATTCGACCAAACACGGCCAACAATGCATGACAGTTCCTCACATTGTTCGACCAAACACGACCAACAATGCAGGACAGTTCCTCACATTGTTCGACCAACCATGGCTAACGATGCTCGGAAACAAGGTAACCGCAAAGGACGTGCGGTTACTTGAGAGCTAAACTGGAAGATCACGAACACCCCACAAAGAAGGGATCATCGTTTCATGTCCAGTTGATAAACATAAATTGCCGGCATGACACTAAACACATTGCATCCGCAACCGCAAACGTTACAGCTAGAGTTGCGGGAAATGACGAGTTCATACTTACCGTCAGTCACCATCTCAAAGGTTGGTTCAGCACACTAACAGATTGTAATCATGTCTGATGACATCAGAAAAAGGTAGACCACACTACCTAAGTCATCAGCTGATGTTTCAGCATCAGCCTGAACTTGCTCACCGGTCCGGAAGAGACGTCACACGACTCTACCTGATCTCCGAATTGATTTACTCGAAACAGGAGCAATCGACCGGGCCTAGAATCTTCTCCAATCCGACTTCAAAAGTACCTACTCGACCTAATAGTCCAGTATTCCTCCCACCTGCAACTTACATGAGGAAGCAACACTAGACTGGGGGGACTTGAAGGGTTATGGTCCCAAATCTCACACCAAAGCAGTCGCGAGTGACCATCACCCTTATCAAATACTCCCACCAGCAAGAACTTATCTGCGTCCGTGCGGGCACGCGCGAACGCAGCTACCGAATCCAATCGGTCAAATGATGAGAAAACTTACCTTGTGTATGAAAGCAGATGTTGCACATGGCGATGCTGCTTAGCACCGCATCCTATGAACATTTTCATCACGACAAGTGATAAGGTAACAACAACAGTTACCGCACATAGCGATGCGGCTTCGCATCGCATTCTGTACACATCTTCGTCAAACTAAGGGACGCGGAAACAACCGCGGTTACCGCAGATAGCGATGCGGCCTAGCACCGCATCCTATTGATGACGCAAATGGGACTGACACCTTGACTCAGGTGGCCAAAACAGCAGTGGCACCAATGACAGTCATCTGTCAGTCCACACGTAAACAACGCTGGCACACAGACTGACAGCCACAGTGGGATGTGGCGTCACCTCCGTGACCGACAAGCCTGACACACCTGCAAGGGGCTGCGCGTTGTCAGTCTAGCCACTCAATTACCCTCCTTCACTCCTCGGCTATAAATACCCATCCCGGACCAGATTTGAGGTATCGCTTATCTACCCTCTCACTCCTACTACTATCCCATACATTTGCTCTCAAGCAAATTACTGATTCTCACGCCGGAGAGTGGTAACAAGGAGCATCACCCACCCCATCCTCCTTGTTACGAGTCACAGTGTTTTTTCCTTGTGCAGGAGACAGATCGGTGGACGATCCAGCCACCGATCCTCAGGAAGAAGGGATTAACCCTATTTGACGAGACCAGTGAATTAACCTCCCTTGGTTAACCACTGTTTCATGAACCCCCCATTTCCAACTTTGTTGAGTCCGCCCAATGTAACACCTGTGCCTCCACGGCCATCAAACAAATACCGAACCAATGAAATATTGTATTTCATACTTTGGATTTGTATTAATATGTGTATCATTTGCACATATCGATTCTTATTCGATTCCAAACTCTAAATCACTTTCTGGAAGGTTATACGCGCACCGATGCGTAAATATAACCAGTTTAATGCAACAAACACTCCGGAATAGTGACATTGGCTTAACATACCTTAAATAACCTTTACATAACTTAGAAATAAGTTTTGAAGGCTTTGGTATGGCAAAAACAAGCTAATTCGCTTACAGGGACTAAAGTTGACAAACTGCGAAAGTATGCCAATTTGAACTGTAACAGACCTTCCGGAGCATGACCATAAGTTAAACATACCATAAATATCCTTCACATAGCTTAGAAATAGGCTTTGAGGTGTTCGGTATGCTAAAATAAACTTTTGTGTCATTCAGGGACTATAAGTGTCAAAAAGTGCACAAGTTTGCATTTTCGCGCATAACTTACGTTCTGAATACATCCGGACATCCAAAAATTTATGTAAGCATGACTACATTATATTTTAGTGTTCGCCTTAAGAAAAATCCATTCGTCGCGTCATTTGGTTCGTTTTTCGCGCTTATGCGCATTCCGTCGTAATTAAGCGAACATCGCGTTCGTACGGCCAAACGAACCGACATCCGAGATATTTTTGAACATGTTTTAAGTTCCCTATACTTTAACTTCATTTTAGAGCTTTGAAATGGGGTTAACGGGCCTTAAACGTGTCGAAAATGGGCTGAATACAGTTCAGGGACCAAAAGTGTAATTCTGCCAAAATAGTGCCTAGCGGTGCGCTACACTTTAAGCGTAGCGGTGCGCTAGGGGTCTGCAGACCAGATGCAGAGTACCAACCAGGCTGTTTTCAGCAGATTTAACCACACCCACACATTCCCAATTGCTTAGTCATCAGATAAGGATGGCATTCTAGTCACCATAAGGTTCCGACAAGTGTACGGCCTTGATCGTTTCCCCTTTTCCAAGAAACGATCTCAACGGTGGACCGAATACTATAAATACCCCACCCCCCATTACTTCAAATGCACTAGAATTCTGATTTTGAGAGCTCTAAGTTGAAACCATTGTTTCATACCTGAGTTCTTGAAGTCGGGATTAGCATTCGGGGACCCTGGGTAAGTATTCTTTCGTTCTTTTCCTTATTTTATTGCTTTTCGAGTCAGAAAGTCAAACTTTGTTTGACTTTCAGCGTTGACCAGTAATGGTCAATGCGAAGTTCGTTTGAACTTCGCAACGTGAGTGTAATCACGTTGGTCATAGTCCCTTGGGACTATGCCCACTGATTTCCACGTTGTCTAGAGTCGTAGGGTAGGCGATCTAATAAATCGCCTATACCTTCGAACTCGACCCATTTGGTCGATCATTAGGATCCGACCAAATACATTAGGTGACCATAGTAGGTAGGGAATAACCTTCCGAGGTTATACCCTATGGTCACATCGTTTAAGTAGTTGTATGATAGGTAGTTTATATGCCTTAGGTAAATTACCAGAATACCCTTTTCATGTATAATTGGTAATTAAGCATATGTAACCTAAACTTTTGACACATAACTGATTATGTAACATGTTTAGGCATATAACACTTGTCATAGGACTAGTTAGACGGTCCGAACGCGTTTCACGCGCACGACGCGTTAAAGTAGCATAAGTTACCTTAATGGGTCGCGATGGGTCGATAGCACTTAGGTTTGGTTTCATTGTAGTATGTAGGCCTTGTTAAACCATATCATATGAGTTCCAACACTCGTTTGGTTTACCAAGCCTCATCCTATCCGATCTCCCGATATATGTCCGGTTTATTTAAATAGTTTTAGATTGCCGATTGATTCCGTGCTCCCTCAAGCTTTGTTTGGGTGTTGTTCAAGACCTCCAAGCATTCTCAGGCGAGTACATTATTCCCCTATTTTACTGCTTTCAATTGTTTTGGGGTGACTCATATGTGCTAAATGTTTTCGATGTTATAACGATGGTTTCAAAAACGACTAAAACGATTTATACAAAACTAATAACGATTTCATAAAGTGAACA
Source organism: Helianthus tuberosus (assembly GCA_030545235.1). Taxonomy (NCBI): domain Eukaryota; kingdom Viridiplantae; phylum Streptophyta; class Magnoliopsida; order Asterales; family Asteraceae; genus Helianthus; species Helianthus tuberosus. The sequence goes on from JARYGA010021469.1 coordinate 55,687, forward strand.
AACTTGTTGATTGTGTTTACATAACAAATGACATTCATTAGCAATGATCAAGCCGACCAGTATTAGGTTATGGTACCATAGGATCTGACAAATCCCGTTATTTACTACCCCGTGGTTATGTGTGGGCAATGGTAGGTAGCGACTGAATCTGAAAACATTAACTTACCCTATGGAGGTTTGTTAATGCGAAATCGAGAAGCGACGAGGTATATTCGAGTCACGAAGGTTTGAATGTTATTAGCGAGACGATCACATAAGTAGTTTCACGACCTAAAACGAATTAAACGATTAACGATTGGGTAACGATTGGGTAACGATAGGGTTTTCACACGATGTTTTAACGATTGGGTAATGATTGGGTAAACGATTGGCTTCAAAGCGATATACAATTGGGTTTTGTTTACATATTACATGTTTTACATTGGGCATGAACATTACTTTGGTGGTTTGGTTTGGATTAAGTGATTAAGTAACAATGCGTGTGTAATATGATACAAGCATGGTGGATACGCCGCTGGTACTTCCTATATATAAGTGTTTGTATGGTATTACATATTGTAGTGTTATTTGAATCATTTCAGCTCGAGACATAGAACATTTTATACAAGTAACATACTTTTCACAAGACATTTATTTACAAACAACTTATCTTATACAAACTTATTTTACATGGTTATTCATTTAATCATGCATTATTTTCTTATTTATACATATCACCTGAACTTATCATTGTTTTTCCAAATAATTTACTAAAACAAATGTTTTTGAGTTAAGAGTCATGGCTATGAGGTTTTACAAATTATAACCCGCTTGATTTGAGTTGGTTAATTAAGTTGCAATATTATACTCTTTTCAAAACAAGGTTTTTAAATAAAGTATTGCAACATCTAAACTAGCCATGATTTCGACACTCCTACAAAACCTATGTACTCGCCAGCATTTCTTTGCTGACCTCGTTTTCACATATGTTTCAGGTATTGTTGAATGTTATCGATTGATAAGATGCATGCTCACATAGGACTGGACAAGGCTTTAGTGACTAAATAACAATGATAGACTATGTTTAAATAGTGTATTTAGATTTCCAAACGATGTAATTATTCAATGATTAATAAAACGAAACACTTTTGATATCCATGGTTGTGAAACATTAATTCTGTTGCAACACGCCCCGATGTTTCCGCCACGTTTTGTATGTTCCACGTGGTCGGGGTGTGACAGAAAAGATGGTATCAGAGCCAATGGTTATAGGGAATTAGGTTATTAGTAATGCTTTGACCTAGTCTATAACCTTCTTAGGACCCTAACGCGAGTTTACTTGCGTTTAGTCATAAAACAATACCGTCACCTATCCTTAGGCGACGACCACAACAAGAACATAAATTTCAAAACCGCTTTGAAAACTAATCATCTGTTCTAGGATGATTGATTACTAGGTTTTGAACTCTCTGTTATATGGTTTTGAACCCCTTTGAGTTTTCAAAACTTCGTCAAGGTTTTGGGTTTTAAATAATGTGAACACGTGCAAACTGGAAGGGTGAATGCCTGTATTCTGGGTTTTCTGTCTAGGCAAGCACTTCGTATACATCTCATCAGACGCGAGACCAGTTGTGCTTACCTGGGAATTCTTGGGGTGAGTGTTCACTTATAGGCTAGCATGTCTTCGCGATACATTATTTTTGACCCATTTACTTTGATCAGTCACCGTCTCATTTGTTTGCCTTAGGTAACAAACAAATGATCGCAATCTTCATGCGTTATCATTCTGTTTTGATTGTCCAATACTCTTTCACCTGTTTCTCCCTACGTCTTTCTTTTTCTTCAAGGATGTCTCTTCATCACGATGACGCCCAGATATCTGAGCAAGCAGCCAAAATTCGCTCAGCGAATAGGCGAAGTAGTCCTGAAGACTGTTGAATTAGCTACTGCCATGTATCATCTCCAGGATGAAGCCACTCAAGAGTCACCAAGACAGGCAGGACCTAGTCAGGTGACAACACCACCGGCCGAGAAACCAATCGAGGAATCAAAGACCATGGATGAACGATCCCCAAAGAAGTCAAAGAAGCGAAAGGCTTCTCAGAACTTCGCCATGGTCGCTTACAATGGTAAAGCACTCCCCAACCAACCAGCTCAACCCCCTGCTAGGTGTGTATGGCTTTTCCTATGATACCTACATCAAGGAACTATGTACCTTACAAACTACTCTTGTGATTTCTCTCTTTCAAATGATTGCTCATGATTCCCTCAAAAATTTTAAGTACTCGTTTCACTCTAAGAAACAAAGTACAGAAAATTAAGTGACATTATGAGTAATCGTGCTTTTCGCACATCTGTGCCTTTAAATCCTTGGTTAGATAACTAAGGGTATTTTCAAATCTCATACCCATTACGTTTTGAATTTTTCAACATACACAGTACCAGTATTTCAAAACAATCTTCATGATCTCAAAACATTTCATATAGTTTGAAAACAATTTTTCTAGATGCATTGTCTATGTTATTTCAAAAACATTGGCCATGTTATCAAAACCAACCTTTCTAATTTCAAAATATTTCATATAGTCTGAAGACAATATTAACACAATACATTTTCTGATCAAGTGCATGATTTCGAAAAGCATCATTCATGTTTTTCAAAAACCTTATACATAATTTCAAAAATTCATCTCGCATGATTTTAAAACATTTTTGTAAATATATCTACCTAATACACCTACTTTATGATTTCAAAAAGTATTATATATAAGGTTTCAAAAACGTTAAACACATTTTTCTTAAAAGAACCCCATGCATAGTTTTCAAAAATATTTTCCTCATACATTGACTTAACCTTCAAAATTCTGCTTCATATGTCGCCTTGACATATCTAGCATCTCAACCTCATAAGCATTTCAACTTCATGTTTTGACTTAAGCACATCCCGTGCAAGATTTCAAAACATCTTCAACTTCTAAAATTCATATGGGATCTTTTTATCTTTACAATTAGATCCTTGTGGATAATCATCATTCAAATCAGAGTCCTTAATTGGATTCTTTATGTACCTTAATTCGAACACTTCGGTTCCTAATAATCGAAATCGATTTTTCTTTTTGAATCTTTCTATCTTTATAGTTAGATTCTTGAAAATATTTAAAGTACCAAATGAAATCCACGGATTGGATTCCTAGTATGCTTTAAATACCCATGTCCAAAGATAACAAATTAAACGATTATACGATTAAACGATTATACGAATAAGCGATTATGCGACTATGTGGTTATGTGTTATGTGTTCTCCTTTATGTTTTTGTGTGATCCGATTTTCAAATCCTCATAGAATCTTTCATATCTTCATATGAGGGATTCATAGTAGGATTTTCAAAAAGGTACTACCTTAAATCCTTATGGGCTTCTACTTAGTAGTTAAGACCCTTGGGTTATATAGTACCATTCCATGATTCGATGATAGACCCTTGAGTGGTCTAGTCAAAAAAAGATTGATTCGCAATCTGGTTAAAGAATGACATCTAGTGATGTAGATGGACAGACTCCTTGATAGTCTATTTAGATCATTTAATGATTTAATTAAAAGGACTCTATGGCGGTCTAGTCACACTTATCACAGGATTGTTCATTTGGTTTTCCCCTACACATTATAAAATAGACTGTGTGAACTATGCAAGGAATTGTCTAATTATGGAAGCGCACATAATTAAGAGATTCAGTGCACGGTAAACCCAGTAAGATTTATTATGTGTAAGAACCGATAGTGACGACAATAACGAAATGAGAACGATGTAATGGAGGTACGGTGGACGCACCAACGACGCTTCATATACTTGTATATAAGTATCCCTCTTACATTGAAAACATGATGTTATTAAAGTTACTAGAAGTTCAGAACCCTAACCAATGTTGTTTGATCTTTTCAACTTCATATTTTCAAGCTCTCTCAAGTTTCCTCTAAATAAATTTCGGGACGAAATTTCCTAAAGTAGGGGAGACTGTAACACCTGTGCCTCCACGGCCATCAAACAAATACCGAACCAATGAAATATTGTATTTCATACTTTGGATTTGTATTAATATGTGTATCATTTGCACATATCGATTCTTATTCGATTCCAAACTCTAAATCACTTTCTGGAAGGTTATACGCGCACCGATGCGTAAATATAACCAGTTTAATGCAACAAACACTCCGGAATAGTGACATTGGCTTAACATACCTTAAATAACCTTTACATAACTTAGAAATAAGTTTTGAAGGCTTTGGTATGGCAAAAACAAGCTAATTCGCTTACAGGGACTAAAGTTGACAAACTGCGAAAGTATGCCAATTTGAACTGTAACAGACCTTCCGGAGCATGACCATAAGTTAAACATACCATAAATATCCTTCACATAGCTTAGAAATAGGCTTTGAGGTGTTCGGTATGCTAAAATAAACTTTTGTGTCATTCAGGGACTATAAGTGTCAAAAAGTGCACAAGTTTGCATTTTCGCGCATAACTTACGTTCTGAATACATCCGGACATCCAAAAATTTATGTAAGCATGACTACATTATATTTTAGTGTTCGCCTTAAGAAAAATCCATTCGTCGCGTCATTTGGTTCGTTTTTCGCGCTTATGCGCATTCCGTCGTAATTAAGCGAACATCGCGTTCGTACGGCCAAACGAACCGACATCCGAGATATTTTTGAACATGTTTTAAGTTCCCTATACTTTAACTTCATTTTAGAGCTTTGAAATGGGGTTAACGGGCCTTAAACGTGTCGAAAATGGGCTGAATACAGTTCAGGGACCAAAAGTGTAATTCTGCCAAAATAGTGCCTAGCGGTGCGCTACACTTTAAGCGTAGCGGTGCGCTAGGGGTCTGCAGACCAGATGCAGAGTACCAACCAGGCTGTTTTCAGCAGATTTAACCACACCCACACATTCCCAATTGCTTAGTCATCAGATAAGGATGGCATTCTAGTCACCATAAGGTTCCGACAAGTGTACGGCCTTGATCGTTTCCCCTTTTCCAAGAAACGATCTCAACGGTGGACCGAATACTATAAATACCCCACCCCCCATTACTTCAAATGCACTAGAATTCTGATTTTGAGAGCTCTAAGTTGAAACCATTGTTTCATACCTGAGTTCTTGAAGTCGGGATTAGCATTCGGGGACCCTGGGTAAGTATTCTTTCGTTCTTTTCCTTATTTTATTGCTTTTCGAGTCAGAAAGTCAAACTTTGTTTGACTTTCAGCGTTGACCAGTAATGGTCAATGCGAAGTTCGTTTGAACTTCGCAACGTGAGTGTAATCACGTTGGTCATAGTCCCTTGGGACTATGCCCACTGATTTCCACGTTGTCTAGAGTCGTAGGGTAGGCGATCTAATAAATCGCCTATACCTTCGAACTCGACCCATTTGGTCGATCATTAGGATCCGACCAAATACATTAGGTGACCATAGTAGGTAGGGAATAACCTTCCGAGGTTATACCCTATGGTCACATCGTTTAAGTAGTTGTATGATAGGTAGTTTATATGCCTTAGGTAAATTACCAGAATACCCTTTTCATGTATAATTGGTAATTAAGCATATGTAACCTAAACTTTTGACACATAACTGATTATGTAACATGTTTAGGCATATAACACTTGTCATAGGACTAGTTAGACGGTCCGAACGCGTTTCACGCGCACGACGCGTTAAAGTAGCATAAGTTACCTTAATGGGTCGCGATGGGTCGATAGCACTTAGGTTTGGTTTCATTGTAGTATGTAGGCCTTGTTAAACCATATCATATGAGTTCCAACACTCGTTTGGTTTACCAAGCCTCATCCTATCCGATCTCCCGATATATGTCCGGTTTATTTAAATAGTTTTAGATTGCCGATTGATTCCGTGCTCCCTCAAGCTTTGTTTGGGTGTTGTTCAAGACCTCCAAGCATTCTCAGGCGAGTACATTATTCCCCTATTTTACTGCTTTCAATTGTTTTGGGGTGACTCATATGTGCTAAATGTTTTCGATGTTATAACGATGGTTTCAAAAACGACTAAAACGATTTATACAAAACTAATAACGATTTCATAAAGTGAACAAACTTGTTGATTGTGTTTACATAACAAATGACATTCATTAGCAATGATCAAGCCGACCAGTATTAGGTTATGGTACCATAGGATCTGACAAATCCCGTTATTTACTACCCCGTGGTTATGTGTGGGCAATGGTAGGTAGCGACTGAATCTGAAAACATTAACTTACCCTATGGAGGTTTGTTAATGCGAAATCGAGAAGCGACGAGGTATATTCGAGTCACGAAGGTTTGAATGTTATTAGCGAGACGATCACATAAGTAGTTTCACGACCTAAAACGAATTAAACGATTAACGATTGGGTAACGATTGGGTAACGATAGGGTTTTCACACGATGTTTTAACGATTGGGTAATGATTGGGTAAACGATTGGCTTCAAAGCGATATACAATTGGGTTTTGTTTACATATTACATGTTTTACATTGGGCATGAACATTACTTTGGTGGTTTGGTTTGGATTAAGTGATTAAGTAACAATGCGTGTGTAATATGATACAAGCATGGTGGATACGCCGCTGGTACTTCCTATATATAAGTGTTTGTATGGTATTACATATTGTAGTGTTATTTGAATCATTTCAGCTCGAGACATAGAACATTTTATACAAGTAACATACTTTTCACAAGACATTTATTTACAAACAACTTATCTTATACAAACTTATTTTACATGGTTATTCATTTAATCATGCATTATTTTCTTATTTATACATATCACCTGAACTTATCATTGTTTTTCCAAATAATTTACTAAAACAAATGTTTTTGAGTTAAGAGTCATGGCTATGAGGTTTTACAAATTATAACCCGCTTGATTTGAGTTGGTTAATTAAGTTGCAATATTATACTCTTTTCAAAACAAGGTTTTTAAATAAAGTATTGCAACATCTAAACTAGCCATGATTTCGACACTCCTACAAAACCTATGTACTCGCCAGCATTTCTTTGCTGACCTCGTTTTCACATATGTTTCAGGTATTGTTGAATGTTATCGATTGATAAGATGCATGCTCACATAGGACTGGACAAGGCCTTAGTGACTAAATAACAATGATAGACTATGTTTAAATAGTGTATTTAGATTTCCAAACGATGTAATTATTCAATGATTAATAAAACGAAACACTTTTGATATCCATGGTTGTGAAACATTAATTCTGTTGCAACACGCCCCGATGTTTCCGCCACGTTTTGTATGTTCCACGTGGTCGGGGTGTGACACCCAACCCAAAACCTTCGAAGAAACCTTCTGATTAGCTGCCACGTTCAACCACAATCGAATCTTTGATAGAACCTACAAAACAAAGGGTTTAATCAAGACCGTGCATCAAGCCACCACTGAACCAACCGCAGAACACCATCCAAACCGTCACCCAAAACCAACCCCAACGGTAAGAAGCAAAAGGCTTCAAACCGAAACTATGCGTCTACTACGCCACAAAACCCTTCACAACAATAACTTTCCTTTACCCAAAACCCTGAACCAGCTAAACGAGCCTACACTAGGACTCATCCCAAGTGTAGTGCTTGTACCTACCACCACCCAACCCACGCACTGTGCGGCGTTTGCACCACGTGCAATAGGTTTGGGCACCTTAACACCCAATGCCAAAATGTCCAAAACCATTAGGCAACCAAACCCAACCACTCGCCCAAAACCAGAACAACAATCAAGCACCGGCGAACAATGGTCGTACTTGTTACAAGTGTGGCGACCTAAACCACATGAGCAACACATGTCCCAACACGACAATCAGGCGTAGTAGCAAGCTCCTTGTGGACAAGCTTTCGTCATCACTGCCACTCAGGCACAAAACAACAATGACGTTATCAACGGTACGTTCCTAGTAAACGATGTTTATGCTTCTTTTTTATTTGATAATGGTGTGGATAAAAGTTTTATCTCCGTAGAATTTGAACAATTGCTTAAGTGTAGACGCTCTAAGTTGCCGAAATCTTTCGCCGTCGAAGTCGCTAACAGGAAATCTATAACCGTCGATTTTTTTCTCCCCAATTGTACTCTTAACCTCAACGATTACAAGTTCTCGATTAATATCATACCCATGAAATTGGGTAGTTTTGACATCATAGTAGGCATGTATTGGCTTCAAAGAGTCTATGCCGAAGTTGTTTGTTCCGAGAAGTTTATTCGTCTCCCTCTTCCATCCAATGATTCATTACATGTCTATGGTGAGAAAACCTCAAAGGGTCTCAAGCTCATGTCATGTACTCAAGTGTCACAACCCCAACCCTACCCCGGGTGGGAGCCGTGAGCAGATACAAGTGGTACCGGTGTTTATTACATTATCACAGCGGAAAACTTATCAAGACCTGGTGTCAGGAAAAATATCAGAGTTTCAAAACACCAAAATTTTCATTTCATAAACTATGGGGTAAAACCCGTATTTACATAAAGGATTTTCACTGGGATAAATCCTTGATTACAAAAAAGAGTTTTATTCAGGTTTACATAGCCACTTATTTAAGCTGGAGTGCTTTATATCACCTTTCTTCACTTCACAGTAAATCACCTAAAACGCGTTTTAAAAACGTTTGGTCAGCGAAAAATACTGGTGAGTTCATTCAGTAGTACAAAAACACATTGTTATAATTTACAACATTAAGGGTTTTTACATTTGTTTATATCTATCAGTTATGCCAAATTAGTACTTGTCCCTCGGTGGCAGTTCATGTGACTATGGTCATGTCACTCATTGGCTAACCCGTTGTCCAATAGTGAAGATTATCAAGTAGTGTATACAAAACCCCACATACCGGCAGTAATTTTAGAATACAAAAACTTAATCACTATAAATACAACTTGGAAATAAATAGGGTTTTGAAAGCTTTAACAAAATAGAATGACTCACTTTACAGATTTAAGGTGTCTGTACTAGCCTGCTAGTTTAATGCTTGTATTCCTAATTAAACACATGATGCACACATATTAGTGTATTAACTCAATTCAACTTTAACGATAATCACGAGATTAAAACCCACAACAAATGACAAAGTATAGTTGTATACAGGCATCACTTATACGTCCATTGGATCGATTTCAATCGATCGGACAAAGTATTGTACCAGTGATTTGAGTTATTACTCTGATAATGGGCAGAGTTTAAGTGCTTCAGGTATAGTGGGTAGAAAAGCGGAATTTCAAAGAAAGAACGAAAGTTTTGAATGGTTTGGAATGTCCCGTGCATGTCCAATTTATAGCTATAGATGCATCTTGTCGCGTCGCGCGACCAAACAAGTACAAACCCTTCGCTTAGCTCGAAGGGCATAGCTAGGGCATAGTTGGCATTAGTCAACAAGTAGATCTGCCACGTGGATGACACGTATCCGCTACGTGTCTCAGGTGGTTTACAAATGCGTCGCGTCGTGTGACCAAACAATTTTAACACCGTCGCGTAGCGCGTCGTGGTTGAAGTCAGGTCTCCCTCATTTTTCGTGTGGGTTCTCATCGTGCGTGCTTGGAGTTTCGGTTACAAGTCATTTATGGAATTTTTCAATGGTTGTTACATCCTCCCCACCTTATTTTAAATCTCGTCCTCGAGATTTACTTGAATAAGTAAGGATATTTTCGCTTCATTTCTGACTCTAGTTCCCATGTGTATTCTGGTCCTCGTTTTGAGTCTCACTTTACCTTGACCAGGACTAACCTCTTGTGTTTGAGATTCTTAATCTTTCTATCTTCAATGTGTAGAGGTTTCTCAACAAACTTCAACTTTTCATTTACCTCTATATCTTGAAGAGGTATTATAAGAGATTCATCAGCTAAACATTTATTTAGATTACATACATGAAACACATCATGTACACCTGCCATTTCCTTTGGTAGTTGTAGCTGGTTAGCGACTGATCCTATTCATTGGATAACTTTAAATGGTCCGATATACCTAGGGCTTAACTTTCCTTTCTTACCGAATTGGACTACTCCTTTCCAAGGAGAAACTTTCAGTAGCATGTTGTCTATAACTTGAAATTCCAATTGCTTACGTCGATGATCGACATAGCTCTTTTGATGATCTCGTGCTATTTTTAATCTTTCCTTGTTTTGAATTGTCTTGTCAGTGGTTTCTTGCATAATCTTGGGACCTTATAATTGACTTTATCCTATTTTTGCCCAACATACTAGAGTTCGGCACATTCGTCGATAAAGTGCTTCAAATGGGGCAACATTAATGCTTGTGTGATAATTATTGTTATAAGAATATTCTATTAATTGTAAGTGATAGTCCTAACTTCCTCCAAAATCTATTACACATGCCCTTAGCATGTCTTCTAAGGTTTGGATTGTCCTTTCACTATGTCCATCTGTTTGAGGGTGATAAGCCGTACTTAAATTTAATCGTGTTCCCTTAGCTTTTTGGAAACTTTTCCAAATGTGAGAAGTGAAATGACTTTCTCTATCGGACACAATGGATAGTGGAATTCCATGTAATGAAACTATCTCATCTACATATAGCTTAGCTAGTCTCTCCATGCTAAAGGTTTCCTTCATGGGTAGAAAATGAGCTGACTTGGTTAGTCGATCCATAATCACCCAGATTGTGTCATTTCCTTTTCTTGTTTTGGGTAGTTTGGTAACAAAATCCATTGTTATCAATTCCCATTCCCATACTGGCATTTCTAATTGTTGAAGTAAACCTAAAGGTTTCTGATGTTCAGTTTTAACTTGTGAACACGTTAGACACTTGGAAACGTAACTAGCTATATCCTTCTTCATTCCTATCCACCAAAAATTATTTCTCAAATCTTTATATATTTTGTCACTACCAGGATGCATCATATATCTAGACGTATGAGCTTCTTCTAAAATTCTTTCTTGTAGGTTTCCTTAGATAGGTAC